>APFE031680865.1:0-34819 GCA_000404065.3 Pinus taeda
TATATATATATAGATGGAAGGTGAAGAGAGGGAAGAAGAGAGAGATAGAGAGAGGGAGAGATAGATAGATATAGAGGGAGAAATAATGTGTGTTTGGGGGGTGGGGCGAGGAAGGGGTGAGATAGAGAGACAAAGAAGGAAAGATGGAGAGAGATATAGATATAGATGGAGGGGGGCGAGAGGGAAGAAAAAATCTTGCACTAGATGCATTTATTTCAATGTAGATGGTGATTTATAATCCTATTTGATTGCTTGCATCGAATGAGAAAAACTGAAGGACATGGGAGAGGAGCAATGAAGAGACAGAGAAGGAGAGGAGTGAGAGAAGGAGCGAAGGGTAAGAGAGAGAGAGGGAGACATAAATATGGAGGGTGGAGAGAGGGGGAGAGAGAGAAGGAGAGGGGGAGGGAGAAAGTGACAGGGTTGGAGGGAAAAGAGAGGGGGAGAGAGAGTTGGGAGAGAAATGGAGAGATACGACTTGAGAGAGAGCAGGACATAGGGAGGGAGAGAGAGGATGAGAGAGGGAGGACAAAGAGATTGATTTGGAAGGGGAGAGAGGGAGGGAATAAAAAATACATACATAGAGAAAAGTGGAGTGAGAGAGAGAGAGGGAGTGAAAAGGAAGTGATAGATAGAGAGTGTGTCTGTTTAGAGGTGAGATAAAGAGGAAAGAAAGAGATATGGAGGAAGATATATATATATATAGATGGAGAGGGGAGAAAGGGAAGAAGTTTTCTTGCACTAAATGCATTAAATTCATGGTAGATGGTGATTTCTAATGCTATTTTATTGCTTGCATTAGATGCATTAATTTCAGTGTAGATGTTGATTTCTAATGATATTTGATTGCTTGCACTAAATCCACTGATTTCCATGTATATGTTGATTTCTAATCCTATTTGATTGCTTGCACTAGATGCACTGATTTCAGTGTAGATGTTTTCTAATTCTATTTGATTGCTTGCACTAAATACATTGATTTCATTGTAGATGTTGATTTCTAAGTCTATTTGATTGCTTGCACTATATGCATTGATTTCAGTGTAGATGGTGATTCCTAATTCTATTTGATTTCTTGCACTAGATGCATCGATTTTGGTGTAAATTGTGATTTCTAATCCTATTTGATTTCTTGCACTAGATGCATTGATTTCTGTGTAGATGGTGATTTCTAATCCTATTTGATTTCTTACACTAGATGCATTGATTTCAGTGTAGATGCTAATTTATAATATTATTTGATTGCTTGCACTAGATGTATTGATTTCAGTGTAGATGCTGATTTCTAATCTTATTTGATTGCTTGCACTAGATGCATTGATTTTAGTGTAGATGTTGATTTATAATATGATTTGATTGCTTGCAGTAGATTCATTGATTTTAGTGTAGATGTTTTCTAATCTAATTTAATTATGTGCATTAGATGCATTGATTTCAATGTAGATGATGATTTCTTATTTGATTTAAATCAATGTATGATGATACATTAACTTAAAGTGACCGGATTAACAATGTTCATTGATTTCAGTGTAAGTACGAAAAAAATGATTGACAATTTGGATTTATTTTTGTGTTATAATAATTCAACCTATTAATATTGGAGAGCAACAAAGACAAGGTATGGTGTTTACTACAATAGTTGGAGTTAAAGAAATGAATGGTTTACAGTCTCAACTATCATTTTCATATATTCGATATGAAAAGATGGAAAATCTAACAAATAATCTAAAAAATTTGTAAACTTACCACTCAAAAAAACCAAAATTACATTATTTCTTAACTTTTGCAAAACAAACTATAAATAAAAAAACATCAAATAATTTGAAGGAGATAAATGATTTCAAACATTAGCAATGAAACAAATGATTTTAAGAGCAATCGTGATGTAGTAAATTATTAAAACTACTCTTCAAAATATATTTAGTAATCCCTAGAGGGACACTATATTATTAATTGTCAAAAGTTGTGATACCTAAAATTAAATGAAATATATGTGCAATATCAATCCTCTTGCAAACTATTGACAAGATTGTCTCCCTTGTTCATCACCAACTAATTACGAACAAACAATTGCATACACATATAGAAATATAAAACTATTGATAAGATTGTCTCCCTTCTTCATCACCAACTAATTACTAACGACAATTTTTTTTCCACTGAAAAAAATCGAACCATCTATTGATAAAAATAGAGAGTTACAGAGCATATGTATAGCATTTCAAAATGCTTCATTCTTTGCCTTATAATAGGTAGAAGAAAGAAGTCTCAGCTGGTTGACACAAAACCAGTGCAATAGTCTCCGCTGGATGGCAAAGAGCCAGCGCATCAGTCCCATTTGGATGACAGAAAACATTACATTGTGGAAAAACTGCACACCGATCTCACAGCAAAAGTAGGGTAGACGACCCGACCTGAACACGCACACCTCCCGGGATCCAATAAAGGATAGCACACAGGAGAGGTTTTTGTGAAGACAGAAACTGAGGGTCCGCAGAAACAATGGGGCAAACAACATCCAAGGAGAATCCAGCGTAGTCACGATTAGGATTCTAGAAAACAAGAAAAAGCAAAAAGAAGACAAGTCGATCCGAGCCTCCTTTTACAAGGAAAATAACCTAAAAGACCTTAAGAGGTTCAGCAAAGAGAGAAGTGAAAAACATATGAAACAAAACAACTATGTACAAAGCACAAAAACAATTTTCTGAAAAATGAGATCTAATAAAAAATGGGCTGTTCGAAAGGTCGAACCACCCCATTTTCCTCTTCCAAAACTGTCCACGACCCCATATCTTGTTCGACACCTTCTTTGGAAAGGCGATCAGCTTCAAAGTTCCTTTCCCTGAAGATGTGACAAAGGGAAAGCTCCGAGAAGCGACATTTTAGACAAGAAGCTTCTTTAAGCAAGGGAAGCAAGATGAAATTTCTGCAGAGTTGCGTCCCATTAAACCATCTCACAGTGTTCATAAAATCCCCGAAAATCTGGACTTCTTGCACGTTCCTCAGGATAAGGCAGCAAAGAAGGAGGTGAAGGGCTTTCAACTCAGCAAAGTTATTGGAACCCTGGCCTAGACCAACCGAAGCTTTAACAGACTTTTCCTTTGAAAAATGAATAATCAAACCAACCCCACAGCGTCCATTAATGTCAGAGGCCCCGTCATAATAAGCCCACAGAACTGAAAATATTATAGTTTCTTTCTGAACCAACCTGGTAGTAGGAGGAGCTTGCGGAACAGGGATATTATCATAAATAACAGCTCCCTCTGCAGCCAATATTCCAATCAGGAAGACAGAGTCCTTGAAAATGACTTGATTCCTAGCAAGCCATGTCCCCCAAGTTATGAGAAGCGGAATGGATCTCTCTCTGACATTTGAAGCTTCATTCCACCACTTCTACCAAGCTTCCAAAATCCCCTGCCCTTCCCATTTATAAGGGATTTTAAGTAACCTTAACGTTTCGGTCCATAGACTAGAGTTAAAAGGGCAGAATAGGAACAGGTGATGAACTGATTCGATACTATCTTTACGGAGGGGGCACCATCCAGGACCAATCCTTCCTCGTCTTTGAAGAAAATCCCAAGTAGGAACTTTCTGGAGCAGGACACACCAGAAGAACAGTCTTGTTTTAGCTGGTCCTTTTAACTTCCATAGTGGTTTAACCCACCAAGCTGGGTTCTCCCACCCTTTTTGGGTCATCATCCATTTATGGCCCATCTTTGGAGAGTAAAGTCCGTTTTGGGCAAAGACCCATCTAAGTTCATCCGGAGAGGCCGAGAGCCTGACTGAAGAGTTGAGAAGGTCTTTCCTATAAAATTCCCATTCCTCCAGCCATTCTTCATCCAAATGTAAATCTATTCCCTGCATCCACCCTTGACTCCATATGGTGGAAGCCCGGGGATCAGGCACCTGATTTAAAGTGTAGCGACCCCTCCCTTTTAAATCCGCAACCAGCCCCTGAGATAGAGAAAACCTCTCTGAACATCCTATCCAAGGGTCTCTACCCAACCTTATTTGAGTACCATCCCCCACACTCCAAGCCAGACCCTTCTCTATAATTTTGACAGAGGCGACCACAACTTTCCAAACCACTGAGGAGTTTTTGTAGGAATTTATTAGCAATCTGATCCAATCTATCGTTGATAGAGGGTCAATGTATTTTCTTTTAGAAACAGAGGTCCACAGGTTGTCAAAGGAAATGAGCCTCCAGGCGAGCTTTGCTGCTAAAGATTGGGAGAAGCATGCAAGATTTTTTATCTCCCAACCTCCCCACTCTTTAGGACGAGCCACTTTATCCCAGGAAATCCACGGGGTAAATTTCTGTCTTGGACCCCGCCCATAGAAACCTGCTGCATAATTTGTCAATTGAGGTTAAGATTCCTTTGGGAACCCATGTCAAGCTGGTCCAATAGACTAGAATTGCCATCAAAACAGATTTTATTAACACAAGCCTTCCTGCCCTAGAAAGCCACCTGAAACTCCAATGTTTCAGATTGGATTCGATTTTTGCAAGGATCCAATTCCAATCTTTGATCCTGTAATTATCAGGTTTGAGAAGAAACCCTAGGTATTTGAAGGTATCCTCCAACGCTTTGACTTCGAAGTTTAGGACCATCTTCACGCTGCACGTCATTTCTCTGGACAGACCTGTGCAGGTGAGAGAGGATTTTCTCTCATTAATACAAAGACCATTAGCCTTCAGGAAAAGGTCCATGATCCTTTTGAGAGTCTTACAATCCTAGAGACTACCATTGCTGAACAGTATTATGTCATCCACGAAGAGGAGGTAAGTAACCCAAAAATTTTCAGCGGCTTCAATGCCTTTGAGAGACCCCTGTCTTTTTGCGTCATGAATCATAAGAATGATGCCATCTGCTACTAGCAGGAACAAAAGGGGAGAAAGCAGACAACCTTGATGTAGGCCGCGTTCAGGACTAAAAAAGTTGGAGGTCGCTCCGTTGATCAAGACAACTATGGAAGATGAAGAAATACAACTCATAATCCATTCATACCTGAAACCTAGATGAGTTAGCAGAAGCCTAAGGTACAACCAACTGATTCTGTCAAAAGCCTTTGACAAATTTATTTTCACTACAACTCCTTTTTTTTTCCAAATTTTTAGACTATGAAGAGTTTCTTGAGCAACTCCAACCGCTTCATGAATTTGTTTGCCATCTAGAAAGCCAAATTGCTCAGGGGAAATGTTTCTGGAGAGAAAAGGTTTTAATCTGGAGGCTATAAATTTTGCAATAATTTTGTAAACACATGTGCACAGGGATATGGGCCTGAATTCTTCAAAAGAGCCTGGGAGATCAGATTTGGGAATGAGGGCTAGAAAGGTGGAATTGAAGGGATGAAATATTGATCCTGTACGCCTGGAGTCTTCCACAACTACCACTAACTCATCTCCAATGAAATCGAAGAAGTGTTGGAAAAATTCAACAGTCCAGTCGTTCGGACTGGGGCTTTTGTCCTTTTGCATAGATTTGAGAATATCTTCTACCTCCTCCTTAGAAACAGGTGCCATGATGGATTCATTTCCTTCCTCCTCTATGAACCTAGGAAAGAACTGGGTGACTCTTATAACTTCTACAATAGAAGCTTCCTCTGGCGCTTTGAAGAGGTTTTTGAAATAATTGACCCCTAAAGATGCCAAATCTTCAAAGGAGCATGCCATATCACCATTGGCTTTCTTCATTTCCCAGATAGTGTTAGAATTTTTCCTTCCTTTAGCATAATTCTGAAAAAAATTGGTGTTGTCCCCCGCCTGCAACCAGATCACTCTACTTTTTAAGTGCCAACTCTCCTCCCTGATCTGGAGAATTCTCTTCCTTTCCATCTCCAGCTCTTGAAGTCTGGCCCAAGACTCTACTGTTCCATAGCCATTACCGCCTGAGTCTTCAAGAAGGGCTATCTTCGAGTTGACATTTTCCAGAGTTTCTTCTTCCTTTAGTTTCTCATGGAGGGCCCATTCCTTAGAGGCAACCTTCATCCTTGTTAAATTATCCATGAAAGCCTCGCTGCGACTCTCATCTTTGTTGAGATTAACTTTCTTCCAAGTTTTGTGGAAAAGACTAATAAAGGATGCATCCGAAAGCCAAGAGGCATTAAATTTAAAAGGTGTACCCAGTTTAGAGAAAGCACCCTTCACTTCTAGGAAGACAGGGAAATGATCCGAGTGACTGCCTTCCCCAACCCATGTCTAAAAGCCTGTAACTTTTCAGTCAGCGAATCACAGAGAAGGAATCGGTCAAGCTTCTTCCCAACCCATTCTTCTCCTATTCTTCGATTCCTCCACGTCGGGCACATCTTGAGCGGAGTTACATCCACCAAGAGAGAAGAGGCCAGTTTATTTAGAAAGAAATCAGTAAGGGGATTTACTCTGGTTCTGACCCCCCAAGATTCTGTCATCCCCAAAGAAAAATTAAGGTCTCTACCGATTATAGGTTTGGGTGCGCCATAAAAGATTTAGCGAAGAAGGGGTTCCAGAACCTCTCCCGTTCCACAACAGGACCATAAACATTAAGAATGAGAAAGGGGATTGTTCGATGGAGTATAGTTCCACAACCAATACATTTTCCCATCCCCAAGAGGAGATCTCTTGAATAACCTTCTCGTTGAAACCCAGTGCCACCCCTCCCAAATGTACATTAGTGTCTATGACATGAAAGCTCCATCCCGGAAGAATCTTAACAAGGCAACCTGTAACTTCTTCCCCCTTCCCCAAAGTTTCTTGGAGAAGAATAATATTAGGTTTGTTGGACCTGACCAGTTCCTTCAGAGCTAGCTTTTTGGGTAGACTAGCTATACCCCTGCAATTGTAGGATAAGATGATCATCATAAAATCACAGAGGGTGTATGCTTTTCTCTAAGCACCCCTGGCAGAGACATCTACTTCCCATTAGCAATGTCGATGACAGCCTTCAACTGTGCCTTCAACAGATTAGATTTCCTTCCTCTTAGCTTCCTCTAGCATGTTGACACCATATCTAGCTCCAGTCCTACCACAGTAAGCCCTTTCCCCTTTATGTTGGCCAAAGGTCTAAGATTATATGGGGGTTCAGGACTCCGGACAATAGGAGGGACAGAAAAGACAGCGTCCATGGGAATAGAGGTCAGCAAAGGAGAGGAAGGAATGACCATGATAACATTGTCTATAGAGGCTTGGCCCTTCCTCATATCCGACATTTCATTCAAGAGCTGTCTGAAAGGACCAGACTCATCACAGCAAGACTGAGATAAAGTATTAGGAGAGCATAAGGAGGAGGAAGGGGAAAGAAACAAACTCGCCTGAGCCGCCCCTACCTTTCCAGAGACTGCTGAGGGTCCCAGGGAAGTCATCGAATTTGAGATGGACTCACATGCTGCAAACCTCGTTTGTTCCTGATCATCAACCTTCCCTTGCTCCAGAACCAATCCCTGAGCGGTTGCCTTAAGGTCGCTTTCCTTGGTCTGAGCCTCTTCTTCCTGAGTGAACACCTTCTGGTTTGCCTCCAGATTATTTCCACTTCTCCTTTGTCTTTCGCGTCGACGGTGTCCGAGAGGACAGTCTCAGGCCAGATGACCATATCGATGGCAATGGTGGCATCTAAAAGGGAGGTTTTCATAGTCCAGGGTCTGAATAAACTCAAGACCTCGATACTTCAGGTTCATAGCGTTCGCCAGACCTTCTTTGGGGTTTGGACTTACCAAGATACAGGCGACTCCCCAATCGTGAATTCGTAGATATGATCTATCAATGTCGAGAAACTTCCCCAAGGTATTACCAAATGAGGTGAAGGCCGAGTCAGTCCAGAATTACATAGGGAGACCCGGTAATTTGACCCAGACTGGAGACTCCACCGCTTTTTATTTCTGGGTGTCAAACAGGGGCGTCCATCTTCTAAATAAGATTGGCCTCTTCCCGAAGCTCCAGTTCTTTTCCATCACCCAATCGACATGCTCCTTTTGTCCAAACCGAATGAAAAACCATTCTCTGTCCAAATTTTTGATTTGTTCTGGCTGACCCGGTGCTTCTTACCATTCTGACTGAGCCCAAACCTTGATGTAGTCTACTGAGAACTTTCTTCCTCGGACTCTGCCAACTAAAAAGGTTTCCGAGCCTTCCATCGCCTGATCTATATGAATATCCACTCCAAAAACACAACTAGCGCGCTCCTCCTTTATTCTGATAGGTTTGTTCTTCTTTCGCTTTCCACCCTCGACATCCTTCCTGGCTTCTCCCTCTCCTGTATTATTTTTAACAGGATCATCTGCCTTTTCTACCCCAAGCAGCTCAGTTCTTTTTTCGACAGTGTCTCTGTTGCCTTCTTCCACCTCCACAACTGACCTTTTTACCCCAACACCAGAGGTGAGGGCTAGTCTTCTCACTTGTCCCTCTTTTCCGGATCCTTTCAGCTCCCCTCCTGCCTCTTCATTGGACAGAGCCTTTGACAGGTTGGGGGTCAACCCTTCTAAGATAATATTTGTGACAGGGGCCCTTTCCTGAGCTCCTATTTTCAAACCCCCTTCTCCCACCACCTTGTCAAGAAATCGAGGGTACACTGCACTATTCGTGAAGAAGTGTTGAAGGTTTTTCTCGGATACGTCATGACCCCAACAAGCGAGAAGGTCTTCTAGTGCTAGTTCTATGTCGACGGACGCACATTCGAAAGCCATCTCATGTTGTTCACCACGACCCGATACCACCATTTATTATTCGTTGCAGAAATCTGACTTGACAGCCTCCATACTGTGTACCCACTTCCATGCTAAACCCCAGCACTGAACCTCCCAACTCGCATAGTGCTTTGCCTCCAAATTGCGATATCACTGTCGTTCGAAGCCCTAGTTCTCTGCCTCCATACTTGCACAGTGCTTGGTCTTCATATTGCAATTCCACTGCCATTCGAAGCTCCTACCCTCGGCCTCCATGTTCACACCCATCTTTCCCCGCCATTAGGTTTTGGTTGCAGAGCCGAATCACCATTTTTTTCGCAGCCTCAACCCTTCGTTTTCCTTAGCTTGCATAATGATGTGTTATCTATTCCTTGTTTTCCCCCATGGAGATATGAAAATTCATTGTGCACTTCTTGCTTTGTCCAATTACTAACGACAATTACATACACATGTAGAAATATAAAACTATTAACAAGATTGTATCCCTTCTTCATCATCAACTAATTACTAACAAACAATTACATACACATATAAAAATATAAAACTATTGACAAGATTGTTTCCCTTCTTCATCCTCAACTAATTACTAACAGACAATTACATACACATATAGAAATATAACACAACAACTGTAACATTCACAAACATTACTATACAAATCTAAACACCTAAACACACAAACTAGTCAAAGCATCCAAGCACAGATGTGCAAACCATTCAAGGAAAGCAACAAAAATAAAATTAAAGAAGAGAATGATATAGTCAAGTCAAACAAATAAAACATAATGTAGATTTCGAAGTATGAAGTTTGTGTCATTGTTTCCCTCAACTGGAACCAACCTAGATCTATCTAAATCCTGATCTATCATGTGCCGAGAGGGATCAAATCCCTCGAGGTGCAAACTTATCCTCGAATTCCACAATCCAAAAATAAGGTTTACACCACGAGGGATTTGATCCCTCTTGGATCCGAAGTTAGATGGATCGAGGCTAGTTTACATTTTACTGATTGGTAAATTGAGGTATTTGGTTATTTGTAATTCAACATTGTCACGGTGAAGAGTCCAATCCTACCCAACAACAATAATAATAAATTTTTGATTGCTTACTCATACACACATGTTGGAAAGTCAAATTTCCATATATAAACAAATTGAGTACAAAACAACTAATATTTTTTTAAAAGGATATTCTATGGAAAATGTTAGGATATTCTGACATATAGGAAATAGTTAAGTATAACTCAGTCTAGTGTATAGTTAGGTAAAGTGTGTTTTTTTAGTATGTATGTTTTGTAACATACAATCTGACGGTCATGATATGTTCTAGACATGAAGTGATCCGACGATTCATTCTCTCCTCGGTATTACCGACATTTGATCTGTGGCTTAACACCCGATTGGTCCATGATCTCTATTTAAAGAGCATGGAGGGTCATTTGTAAGGCAACCATTCATGAGAGAAGCTTGTGTAATTTTTTTTTTTTTTTTTTTACATTAATAAACTGTCTGAAGTGGTTGCGTTGGCTCAAGCAGTGGACCATTTCCCTCTTTGAGGGTTTTAACCACGTCAAGGACACTGGTATTGATTTTTGATCTGTTTGCGAGCGGTGTCCATTGGTGTTCTATCTGAGGAACTTACCTTGAAAATTCCTACATGGCATCAGATCTATTTGAGGGTCGCATCCATTGGTGATCGAAATTCGAAGCCGGTACAACTACATCTGCCTGCCATTTCCTAGATCTACTGTTTCTGACTGCTTTCGGGCCGAGATGACTACTCTATTGCGTTAGGAGCATCTGTTCCAGTGAGGAACTCCTTTCGTTTCATGCGAAAATGTTTCTGGTAGCCCTAGCTATGTTATTTTTAAGATCTGAAGGTATACAATCTTTATTTGCAGTTTTAGTTATTTATCTCTATGTTTATTTCGGTTTATTTATCTCTTTGATTTTTATTACCAAATCCATACCTTTCATTTCCGTGTATTCTCTCTTCCGTGTGACTCTGTGCTATCTGGGCAAATCAGAAATAGAAATGAAGGATTTTTCTCACACGTATGCTCTTTTCCGTTGTGTCTTAGTGTGATCTTGGAAAATCAGAAACATTGAAGAAAATATTTAGTTTCCAACGAAATCTAACTTCAAGCCATAAGGTTTGGTTTTTTTGGTTTTTTATTTTGTAGAAAAAAATGGTTTTCTCAAGCAAGCACGCACTCCAAAGCTTCAGTAACTAAAAAAAAAACCCTTCATTTTTTCCAAAAATTACTAACCTCTTAAACTAGCTCACTCCAAAGTTACTTTATGAGAATAGAGGTCTTGGTTCAAGTCTTTCTTTTTGTTGAGGTTTTTTTTTAGAAAGCATATGTAACTTATGTTTTAAAGTTACTTTATGTAAAAGTGTTTTCACCCATTATAAAAAGCATGTCACTTATAATTCTAAAGTCTCTTTATATTTTATTTAAGCTACAATTTAGTGAGTAGCTCATAAAGTACCATTATAAAAGTGACTTTCACTTTTTTTATAAAAGTGGGTCACATATTATTTTATTTTATTTTTGAAAGTGAGCTAATTAGATTAAGTTTGGAAAGAGGGGGGATTTTTTAAAAAATATAACATTATCATTCACTTCTGCATACTCATGTACTTCATCGGCATCTTCAACAACTTTTCTTCAAAAAACCATAACTTCTTCATCCGGAAGCCATTTTAGAGTCTTTTTTTTTAATCGACCTAATTTTTTGAGATCTTTCCATTGGAACACTTAGTTTCAACATCTTTAGCTTTGATTTTTTCTTTTTAAATGGAAATTCCATGCCAAATTATTCTTGTCAGCACCAACTACTTCCAATGGGTGTCCTACATGGAGGATTTACTTAGAAGTAAAAGTCTTTATAGAATAGCCTCAGGCCAAGAGTCTAAACTTAAAGATGAAGATAAGCAAGCCAAATGAGAAAATAAGCAAGATCAAGCATGTGGGTTGATAGAGATGTCTATTTCTCCAGACCTTAGATTCCATATCACAGAACTTGATACCCCTTATGAAGCAATGAAACAACTCAATAAAGTTTTTGGAATTAAAAATGAAATTAGAGCCCATCAACTCGAAAATGAGTTGATTATGTTGAACCCCAATAATTTTTCTTCTATTGAAGATTTTTTGTCCAATTTCAAGACCCTTAGACTTCTCTTGGAAGGTGTTAAGGTTAAGAAAGAAGATGGTAGCTTTATCTATACCATTCTTACTAAGTTGTGACCAACTTACTCTGTGTTTGTTTCCACCTTCCATTCTACTAGAGAAGCCTTTATTTCACAAGGATAAGACTACTCCCCCTCTTTTGATGCCTTTTGTGATTCTTTAATAAGAGAATAAGAAAAACTCCTACATCTTGGTCTTCTTAATCTTGGAAACTCTTCTAAGAAAGCCTTAGCTGCCTAGCAACAACCAAGTTCAAAGAATCCTAAGAAGTAACATCCTAAAAAGAATGATCCTAAACCAACCAAGGGTTCTAAGCACTTTCAGTCTCAAAATGAAAAATCAGTTCAACAAAATGATAAGGCAAATAAAAACAAAGAGAAGAACACTGATAGACATTGCAACTTTTGTAATCGAGATGGCCAGTTAGAATCCAAATTCTTTAAGAAGATGGAAGCCTTGGAAGCAGCAATGCAGAAGCATAACATCCATTTGGAGCACTTTTCAACTTCAACTTCATCTTCAGGAATAACACTTTCTACATGTGGTTGTCAAACATCTTGGTCTGGTTATGCGCTAAATGTATCGTATTCTTCTCTTTCTCATGAGTGGCTCATTGATTCTGGAGCTTATTATCACATGGCCAAAAACAAAGCCATGCTTTCTTCTTTACATGATTGTAACACCAAAAATATATATGTTGGTTATGATAGATCTCTTAGTGTTGTAGGTGCTGGAATTATTCATCTAAAAAATGGTTAATTTAATGATGTATTATGTGTTCCAATCTTATCCTGCAACATTTTATTTGTATATCAGATAACTCATTCAGGTGAAGGTAAAACCGTTGAATATTCACCTCATGATGTTGTAATTAAGGACCTAAGAGATCCTAGACAGATTTTAGCTACTAGAATTGTTGATGATTCTACAAGGTTGTATAAATTTAACAACTTTGGGTCATCAACTCTTCCCTCAGTATTTGTTTCTCATAATGATGAAGTGAGCAAACTTTGGTATGAGTGATTTGGTCACTTAAACTATCACTCCCTTCAAAATCTATGTAAAGAAAATATGGTGACAGGTCTTCCTATGGTATCTTGTAGAGATGGTGTTTGTTCCGGATGTGTACTCAAAAAACATCATTGGGATAATTTTGAAAAATGTGCCTTTTGGCACGCCTCAGTCCCTTTACAACTTTTGCATAGTGATTTATGTGGTTCACTTCAAGTTGTTTCATTCTCCGCCTACAAGTATTTCTTAACTTTCATTAATGATTCCTCCAGACACACTTGGGTATAATTATTAAAACTCAAGAATGAAGTATTTAACATGTTCTTGGCCTTTAAGGCTTTGTTGAGAAACAATATGGACATCAAATTCTTAAGCTAAGATTTGATAATGGTGGATAATATGTTAACAACAAATTCATCAACTTTTGCATTGAGCATGGAATTCAAATGCAACACACTGTTCCATATACTCCACAACAAAATGGTGTAGCTAAAAGGAAGAATCACACCTTAAAGGAAATGGCTAATTGTATGCTTCAATCTATAAAGGAATTAGGCTTAATTTTTGGGAAGAAGCAATTAATTGTGAAAATTACATAGTAAATTACACTCCTACTAAGGGTTTAAAGAATATCACTCCAGAAGAAGCATGGAGCTCAATTAAACTAGATATGAGTCACTTTCGTGTTTTTGGAAGTGAAGCATGGGCCCATATTCCATATGAGAAACATAAAGGCTTAGAAACTAAGAGTGAAAAATGTATTTTTTTTTGATATTCTGAAGATGTCAAAAGATATAGACTTCTTCCACCTAAATCCAAAAATGTTATCATTAGAAGAGATGTAAAGTTTGCTGAAAATATATCGGCATACGAGCCTAGTTCGGCAGATGTGCCACCTCTCTCTATCCCTTCTACTTCTGAAAATATTTCTTCTTCAAATGATGACATCGATGATGACAATCCTCCCCTAGCTTCTCGAGATCCTCCTTCAGATCCCCAGCTTCCAAAATGGGTCGGCGCTACTCATGATGCAGTAGGTGCTCTTGCAGGTGATCCTACAGATCAACATCACACACGTTCTCAGTTCGATAAAGCCTCTTCTTTACTGGCTCAAGCTTCAGCGAATTATGATCTTGACACCTTTGCAAAAGCTTCAGGCCATCCAGATTAGATGCGACTATGAATGAATAATATTGTTCATTATTTAAAAATGATACATGGGATCTTGTTTCTCTTCCAAAGGGACGGAAATTTGTTAGATGCAAATGGGTTTACAGAACCAAGTTTAGACCAGATGGAAAAGTTGATAAACATAAAGCTCGTCTTGTTGCTAAGGGATTTTCACAAGTTGAAGGCATTGACTATACTGAAACCTTCTCCCCTGTTGCCAAAATGAACTCTATCTGCCTTGTTCTTTCCCTTGTTGCCTCTTGCAAATGGGAATTCCATCAGATGGGTGTTAAATTTGCCTTCTTACATGGAGACTTGCATGAAGAAATCTATATGGAACAACCTCCTGGCTTTATACAAACAGACTCCAGCCTTGTATGTCAGCTTAAGAAATCCCTTTATGGTCTCAAACAAGCCCCTCGGGCTTGGTATGCCAAAATGGATATATTTCTTTTAGATACTGGTTTTTCTAAGTGTCATTCTGATAATACTGTCTACAACAAGAAAGTGGGTAAGTATCTTATCATTCTTGTTCTTTATGTTGATGATCTTATCCTTACTGGTATTGATCCCAACCTTATAAACCATGTGAATTCTAGCCTTAAAAAGCAATTTGAAATAACAGACTTAGGACACTTGCATTATTTTCTTGGTCTCCAATTCTTGCAATCCAAGGAAGGTATTTCCCTTTCCCAGTCCAAGTATGCTCGTGATCTTCTACGCCACTTTCACATGGAAGACTGTAAGCCATCCCCTTCTCCCTTTCAGTTTGGAGCCAAACTTTTAGTCACTTGTACTTCCCCTGAAGTTGATGCTACCTTATACCGTAAGCTTGTAGGAAAAATTTTGTATCTGACCCATACCTATCCTGACCTTTCCTTTGTTGTTGGCCTTATTGCTCGGTTTATGAAAAACCCACATGAAATTCATTAGAAAGCAGCTAAAAGAATACTTCATTATGTTCGAGGTGCAATTCAATTTGGGATTCATTACAGTGCAGAAGCATCTCGTCTATTGGTTGGTTTCACTGATTCCGATTGGGTTAGTGACACTGATGATCAGAAGTATACTACAGGTTATGTTTTCAATATTGGTTCTGGACCTATTACATGGGATTGCAAGAAACAAAGTGCCATTTCTCTTTCTTCAATAGAAGTAGAGTATCGTGGTGTCATAGAAGCTAGTAAGGAAGCCCTGTGGATTCGTCAAATCCTGTCAGAGTTTGGCTTTCAGTAGCAGCATCCGACTACACTTTGGGGTGATAATCAAAGTGCCATTCAACTATGAAAACATCCAGTGCAACATTAGTGCAACAAACACATTGAACGACACATGCACTTCATCAAAAAGCTCATTCATGACCATGTTCTTGAAGTGCAATATCAACCGATGATCGAGTTGCAGACATCTTACAAAGGCTCTCATAGAGGCGAAGTTTATTAAACTTCGATTTATGGTTGGAGTTTAGGAAGTTGTCACTAAGGGGGGATACACTCTAATGCCTCCTTCCTTCTCCTATTGTCTCATATTTGTACATCCTTCAATTCTATCCCAAGTTGTTCTTAAGGGGGGATGTTAGGATATTCCGACACATAGGAAATAGTTAAGTATAACTTGGTTTAGTGTATAGTTAAGTAAAGTGTGTTTTTATAGTATGTACTTTTTGTAACTTACAATCCGACGGTCATGATAAGTTCTAGGCATGAAGTGATTTGACGGCTGATTCTTTCATCGGTATTACCAACGCTTGATCCATGGCTTAACACCTGATTGGTCCATAATCTCTATTTAAAGAGCATGAAGGGTCATTTGTAAGGTGACCATTCATGAGAGAAGCTTATGTAAATTTTCTTTCTTTTACATTAATAAATTGTCTGAAGTGGCCGTGTTGGCTCAAGCCGTAGATTGTTTCTTTTTTTGAAGGTTTTAACCACGTCAAGAACACTGGTGTATTTGATCTGTGATTTGTTTGTGAACGGTGTCCTTTGGTGTTCTATCTGAAAAACTTAACCTAAAAATTCCTACAGAAATATAAAAATAAAAATAAATAAAATTTCAATCATTCAATAAAAATTTAAATTTGTACAAGATATATCTCTAGTATATTAAGGATTATATATATATATATATTAGGTGAACTATTTCAAATTACTAAAATTCCAATTCACTTGCCTTGCTATTAATAATATTAGAAAACCACAACTTATTTTAGAACATTCGTAATAAAAAAATATGAAAATAATAATATCTTTATTGATTTAGTAACTCTAAAATACAAATTGGATCTTTATTGAAACAATTAATTAAAATAATCATTCCTTTATCAATTTAGTATCTCTAAAATACAAATTGGATATTTTTTGAAACCATTAATAACAATAACGAGAATATTCACTGAGACCATTGATAACACTAATAATGAAAACAATTAAAAGTCTAAGCTCTTAAAAATAGTAGTGACAATTTAGTCTTTCAAGATTCCGCATTTTGAACATGTGGTGGGAGTCCACGTTAGACACATCTATATTAGAAAGTTCGTAACTAGTTAACATATTTATTCTCTTGTAGGAATTTGGATTCATCTTTACACTGTAATATAATTTTTTTTGGGTTATTATATTTTTCTTCACGAAATATTATGTTTAAAATTTTGTCTTTCAAGGTTGATGTTTTGGTAATAATATCATTGATGTTTTGATGTTTTGAAATTGTATGGAATGCTTACAATAAAATTTCCATAACTCTGAAATCAAATGTCTTTGATCTAGACATACCATAATGTTTGTGTATATGAGATATCACTAAGGAGATCTTATGGGACATATAAGATGACCAAAAAAATAAAACTATAAGATGAGCTATTCTCTTCGTCCTCTCCATGATCATAATCATATAGAATTAATGTGGGGGTCCGCAGTGGAGAGTTTCTAGTCAAGCTAGCACACTGTAGTAAAAGTGTTTTAATATTTCATAGGTGGCAGTAGATTTTGTTCTTCATGAGCCAAATCTTTTAGATCTTCTAAGTGATATGTCGGGATACTAGAGATCTGGTGCAAATTGTGGTTGAAGCGACACTTCCACTATTTCATAGGTGACACTGTGACATAAGATAGCTTTCATAAGTCAATGGTGAGTCTGTGACACTATTATAGGCCCCTGACTCAAACAATCCAATAAGGGTGGGTAGCCAATACACTTAAGGAAAGCAAGTGGCAACATGCAAGATTGTGGTCCAAATTCATTATGACAAGGACTAAGTTTTGTGCTTTTGGCTACATAGGTTCGATGATGCACTAGCAAACTTATGGATTGATTGTGTTTTTCCTTCGTGTGAGATTTTTAATGATGTTTGCTAAGACACATAATGCAATTTATTATTCAAGGCCAAGAGTTATATTCTATTCGAAGATGACATAGCTGCCAAGGCTTATACCGAAACTCACAGATTTGTCTTCCATACAAAGAGTCACATGTGCTTTCAAATGATAGGAATTGTCCCGCTAAAGAGATGATTTAGATTTCTCTTAATCCTTTGCCTACAACAAATTTGAAGAATCAATTCTTGAAAAGTACAATACAACTAATATTAATTCAAATAGTAACTAAGAATATATACACAAATGCCCATTTCTTGGTTGGTTATTAAGGTTATAATTGCAAGAATAAACTAAACAGGAATTTGTGTGATTCTGAAGATAAAATTAGAGTGCAAAACACATCTGATAAGGAAAACTTTTCGGATTTAAAAGTTCAATTTTGTAATATCATATTTATTAGTATTCCAACATTTTGTAGTAGTAGATTTTCCCTGTAGAATACGTTGAAATTTTTTAATCGCATAGTCTAACAAGGTGGAGGAGTTGCCCGGAAAGTTATGGAAATTCTGGTCATATTTAGAGAAAATCTTGACGTATCCTAGACGTTTTTGATGGTGCTGAATCCATTTTCACTATCAAAAACACGATTCAAACACTACCTCTACAAAAAATTTTGAAATTCTTTTACCCAAATTCTAGAAGACTCCCTTTTTAAATGACCATTTGACATGTTTTAAAAAATATAACAAGTATTTCTTATGGCTATGTTTTTTTTCAAAACGTTATTAATATCAAGCTGGCATCTTTCCCTTAACTGAAGTTTTCCCACTTGGAAAGGATAAAACACTCTGGTAAGTGCCAACAAATAAACATTAAAAATTGAGGTATGACTGTCCCATACTTTGAGCCAGAGCTACATTGGATCTTCAGTGGAATCTTTCCCTTAACTGAAGTTTTCCCACTTGGAAAGGATAAAACACTCTGGTAAGTGCCAACAAATAAACATTAAAAATTGAGGTATGACTGTCCCATACTTTGAGCCAGAGCTACATTGGATCTTCAGTGGATGTGATAGTCTAAGATTTAAGATTTGAACATGAAGCTGAGCTTTCATCATAAATAAATTCCATACAACAGGATTGGTTTACATTAAGAGTAGACAACACTGATTAATTATCATTCCGTTTACATTTTATGTATCCTAAACAATGTACTGTATTTCTGATTAATATTTATATAAAAGATCATTTTTTTTTTGATTAAATTAAATGGGAAGTTATTTTTTATATTAATTTATAATATTGGTTGTTGTTTTGGTTATTTACGAGGAAAATTTATATTGACATTATTATTGTAATTTATTAATAATATATAATTATGTTTTTTGATTGTGTTTGAGAAGAAGATTTAATTTAGAAGTGTTATTTATATATTTATTATAAATTATAATTTATTATTTTAGTTTTGGTTGGAATTAAGTTTATATTTTAAGAAAATTATATTTTTGTATGGTTTAAATCATTTTTTGAGTACACGATGAGTATGTTAAATTTTTTTGTAATATTAAAATTTAATAATACAAATTTAAAAAAAAAAATTGTATTTTTTAATGATGTTTAATTTGTTTTTAGTATATTGAGAAAAATTATTATAATTTGCCAAACTTACATTCGGGACAATCATCACTGGTGGCTATCAATAATGCATGTTGATTAATCATAGTTATTCAAGAAAAATGACGACTTGGAATTACCTTATTATAGTTTGAGTATGGCTTTTACTCTTACTAAATCTCTGATTCTTGGGCCATTAACCTATTTCCTTACATCCCATGAAATCAAACTCTTATACAAACAAAAGAAATTCTAAGACATACTCTAGAAGTAGGAAATTTTTATGAACCATTCCAATTTATAAACACAATTATTTTATAAAATTTGTAAAAAATGTGTATATATTTAACTATTACCGTAGTTTATGTTTGCCAAAATCTAATTTATTAATTGTAAAATTTCAGTATCAAAATTAAACTAATCTAAAACATCACTAGAAACCATTTATTAATTAATTAAAATTAAAAAACGTAGAAATGATGTTGAAGAACTCAATTGTAAACACGATAATAATGTAGATATCTTATCTTGGAAACCTTCTTTTTGACAAAACTATGTAGAAATGAACTTTGTTTGGCTCTTTTATGTTTTAGGAATGATTACAAATAGAAGTTGTAAACTTGTAGATAACTATTCTATGAAATTTTACTCCTAGGCTTCACATTCTTAGTCTTTCTCTGTTTGCTTTTGTGCCATCAATATTGAAAGGTTTCAATTTTCCATGGGAAAATCTATTTAGGCCCCTTTTCACCTTTGATTGATTTTCTTCCTTGTTGATGCAACTCGAGGTACATGTGAGTGGATCATGCCAATTGAATAGAGCTCCCTAGTGAATTCGAATATGTACATACATAGAAGGAAAAATATATTTTTATTCAAGTGGGAATTAAAATAATTCCAACTTGCGCAAAAGCATATATAGCATAAGGACATATAACCACGAAAAATGGATATGAGACCATTCAACAAGCGTGATTACCTAGTCTCCTTAAATATATGTCTACAAAACTAAGTGATCATTAAACATCTACTCTATAGAGACTTTATATCTAATAATGCCATATATATAAATATATATATATATATATCCACAACAAAACCATTTTTTCTTGGTTTGAAATGTTTTGTTCATGATGAGATCTCATTAGGTGCTCAATCTAGTATGATTGAATTCTCATAAGTGTCTCCTAGAAAGGACAAGGGGAAGAAGACATGCATATTTCATACTCAGAAGGAAAGTCATTCAATAACTCACAATTCGTTCATTTGATCAAGGTAAGTTGGATTAGAATCCAAGTCCAAGTAGTTTCCTTGAAATCCAATGAATATGAAAACATAATTAAATTTCCACTTGAATGAAACTAGCAATCAGTCCATGAGTGTGCTAGTGCATCATCGAACCTGTGTAGCAGAAACAACAAATTCTCTTCCTTGTCATAATAAATTTCGACCACAATCTTGCTTATTGCCACTAGCTCTCCCTCAGTGTATTAGCCACCCACCTTTAATGGATTGTTTGGGTGGGGGTCTGTCACAGTGTAACCAACTCACCTCTCACTTATGAATGCTATTCTATGTCACAATGTCACCTATGGAATAGTGGAAGTGTTGCTTCAACTATACTTTGCACCAGATCTCGAGTTTCTCCACATGTCACTTAAAATCTTTGAAAGATCTAACTCATGAAGAACAACATCTACGACCACTTATGAAATATTAAAACACTTTTAATACATTATGCTTGATTGACTACAAACTCTCCACATTGATTCCATGTGATTATGATTGTGGAGGATATGTCCCATAACATTTCCTTAGTAATATCCATATATATATAAATGTAATGGAATATCCAAGTCAAGGACATTTGATTTTAGAGTTATAGAGATTTTATTGTGAGTGTTCCATACAATTTCAAACCAAAATTGAGAATTCAATAAGTCATTTGTATGTTACGGTCATTTTCTTTTTTCTTTTTTCATATGATAAATATGTCAATTTTTTTAACATAACTATGTTATTGAAGGGTGATTTTTTAACAAAACCTTTTGTTAGTGAAAAGTTAATTTATTATCAAAACTTCATTATTGAAGGGAAAAATTTTAAACATAACTTTTCTTGAAGGGAAGCATAAAGACGTAAAACGTGTATATATATATATATATATATGATGGGTGAAGAAGAATCCAAATTCCAACCTTTCTTACAATGGACATTTCCACCTTATCACATTATTACTTTTTATAAATCTAAATTGAAATTTTTTGATATCTATTTTAAAATTAATTAGTTTAGTTGCTTTAACCATTATTTAAGATTTTTCTAATTTTATTTTATTTAAATTTAAATTATTCATTATCAAACTATTTTGTTTATATATTCATATTAATTATTTTAGTTTGAATGTTAACTATGATAATTAATTTTCATTATCACATTGAAATTTATTTAATTAGAGGGTAAGTTGGTTTTATCAAAACACACATGATTCATGATCTAAGTATGACAATATGATATAATTTTAATTTTCTACTTTGTGACTATTCATTTCATTTGAACATAGTTTTCTTTTTGAGATTCAAACATATATATACAACTTAACATTAGTTGAATTCAACTGAATTTCTTTGAAGTACACAATATTTAACAAAAAGTTCTTTAAATATTTTGTTCTCTTTAGGTTTTGTTGATTCCGCCAACATTTCAAGGGGATCTCCCTGATGTAAAGTCCTAACTACACCTCACATAGTTTGGTGTAGGAATCCCATCCGTCATACGGTAGTCCACCGTTGGAATGGTTTTCCAAAGAATGTATTGGTTACAATCAGACATAAGATACCATAATGCCTCATTGGGTCAGATAGAATTTGAGCTTTGTGAGAAACTCGGTGTAAGGTGTACGAGGGAGACTTCCACGAATGGTGAAGGAAACAATCCACCGGTTAGAAAAGCAATAGTACTATCCTAAAGGAGGATTTGCAGTAAAGAGAAAGACTTGTTGTGTACCTGCAAATTAGTCCACATAATAAACAACAATCGTTAAAGCATAATAACATTCATTCAATAACATCCATAACCAAACAATGAAATACTTCATTGAATTAGCATGTAAATAAAGCAACATATATTGTACACATTACTATAATAGTCCAACTATATACTCGATACATGTATGAAGAAATGTCGGCTCATTGAGCTTCTAATTATAGGTGTAAGATCCCAAGAACACTATTACATGAGTGAAACATTATATCCAATAGTGGAAGACGAAGCCACAAATTACTTCTCCAAAGAATAATATATCTCCTATGTAGTACAAGAGAAACCAAGGCCAGGCCTCCAAAAGGCCGACAAAAATCTTTGTCCCCAAAAGCCCATTTTCTTGATTTATGAGGAGTTATTTATAACAAATACAATGACCCTTGAGCTTCTCATGACTCTTTGAATTCTATGCCTATACATATTCTAATATGACTCATGTTAAATTCCAATTTGTGGCCATTCATATTTTACTTGTGTCCCTTTGACTTCATTATATAAGACAATTTACACATGAGAAGGTGGCCTAATAAGAAAAAAAATGCTAAAAGACAAAAGTCATCAAATGGATAAATCTTCTTCTTCTTCATGGAGTTCATTTGTGATATAAGTCTGCCATGCTCTGAACTCCTTGGTGATGGCTTTGATCTGGTCTAACAAGTCTCCTTTGTAGCGCCCTCTCACCTCCAATGCCTTTGATAGTATGTTCTTAGAGCTTGACTGGACATTATTCCACAACCATGAAAGCTTCATGTGTGCTTTGACTGGTACGAAGGCATATTGCTGAATAACATCTTTGGTCACTTCCAAGCCTTCTTGTTCTGTTACCTTCTTGATTTGTTCAATTTAATCTTTGATCTCCTAAAATATGACCTCCTTGCCTTTGATTGCTTCAAGAGATCTGATGGCAGTCATCCTGTGCTTTTGTGTAAGAGGCTCAAACCCATTATGCAGTCATTTGTAAGCAACCATGGTGTTAACTAGATGTATGCCAAGATGCGATTCGTTATGTACGTGGAGTCTCAACTGCACTCTATCAACCTTTGTGGCGATCTTGTCCTTCCTTGCCAAGTGTTGTGGAGCATCTGGATATTTGGCAATCCACTCCTGCGTCTAGTCAATTGCTCTTGTTTCTATCTTCGGGAGTTTCACTACTTCCTATGCATTGTTATGAATGCCAATTGGAGGGGCCATGAAATGTTGTATAAGTATCATCTCATCGTATAGTTGTGCCTGAGTATCCTCCATTGCTCCCAACTCTTTTAGCATTGTTGACTGCCACTCTGCGGAAATGAAGTTTTTTTATGGCACTCGTTGGTTCTCTGCTACAAGATACTCTACCTATTGCTTCGTCAAAACAAGTTCTCTTTTTAACCCGACATTCTCATTTAGAAAATACTCTGAGTTATCTTGTGCCACTGTAACAAATGCAACATTTGCCACCATAATTGCCATTCTAGCCACTCCTTCATATAAGGAAGAACCTTTGAGTGATGTGATTAAAAGGATTGGAAGGATAAATCTTGATGCAACCCTATCTCAATTAAGAGATCATCCCAAACAATCACAGTAATATCCCCCAAAATGGCTCACCAAAACACTTGAAATTCTTCATCTTGATGAGATAAAAAGGACAGGAACTGTAAGTTCCTCTAGACAAAATGGAGATAATGTACACAATTTTGATTTAGTTGATGATATGGATGTTTCATATGTTTTTAAATTGAATTTATCTATTAATTTTGAAACAACTTCATTTAAAGAATCCACTTCTCATGATGTATGGAAAGAATAAATTTAGAGGGAGTGTGAAGCTCTCATAGAGAATGGAACAAGGAAATTGGTGGACCCTCCATTTGGAACCAAGCGAATTGGTTGTAAGTAGCTCTACAAGAATAAGTACAAGTTACATGAATAGCTTGAAAAGCACAAAGCAAGGATCAGGGCAATAGGATTTGCATAGAAAGAAGGTGTTGATTATGAAGAAACATTTCCTGCTATCGAAAAATGGGCCACCACTCAGACTCTCTTTTCCTTGGCAACTCAGAATGGATGGAAATTTCATTTAATGGATGTGAATACTACTTTCTTGAATGAAAACTTGAATAAACATTGTCATCTCTTAGCCAGAAGGTTTTGTTGTGAAGGACAAGAACATAAATTATGAAAGCTCATTAAATTCTTAAATGACCAAAAACAAACATTCTTATGATCCTGGTATGAGAAATTGGTTGAGCATGTTCAAAAATAAAGTTTCAAATACATGCAACTAAATTTGTCAAGAAAATTAGCAAAAAGGTTGTCTATCTTGTGGTATACGTAGATAATCTATTGATATCGGGGAACAATTAAATATGCATTACATCAATAAATAAACAGTTGAAGAAATTTCATATGATATTTGGGACACATTCACTACTACTTTGACACTAAAGTGACCCAACATTAAGGGTATATATTCCTTACACATTCCTTTCTCAAAATAAGTACATTGGAGAATCATTGAGCAAGTTCAACATTGATAAATGAAATCATTTAACTACTCTAATGGAACAAAATCTAAAGATCACATCTAAAGAAGGGAATGAATTTGATGATGCAACCATGTATAAACAACGTGTGGGAAGTCTTATCTACCTCACCGCTACTAGACCAGATATTTTATTTGTTGTTGGAATCATTTTCGGGTTTATCAAAAACCCTTATGAAGGAAATTTCTTTGCTGCAAAAATAGTTCTAAAGTGCTTGCCAGGAACTCAATAATTTGGACTAAAATATTCATAGGGGGATGACTCAATTTGATTGGATATTCTGATTCAAACTTTGATAGAGATATGGAAAATGGAGTGGCTCCTTTGGGTTGTCCTATGAGTATTGTATCATGAGTTGTATCTTGGAGGTCATGTAAACAATCAGTTCCAAAAGATTCCATAAAAAAGGTAGAATATGTGGTAGCTATAGAAGCAACAAAGTAGATTGTGTCGCTTAGAAAGTTTCTTCCAAACTTGCATGAAAAACATCTGAACTCCACTCCTCTTCTAGTTTATAATACTTTTGAAATTAATCTGGCCAAGAATCCAAAATTCCATGGTCAAATCAAACATATGAACACAAAGTATCATCTGACTCGATATCATGTAGAGGGAAGACTATTGATTTAAAATAGTGTTCCACAAATGAGCAAATTACAAGAATTCAGTCACCAAAGCGATTGAAAGAGAAAATTTTACAAAATTAAGAATGGTTCTTAGACCCACAAACACCCCATCAGATTAGGGGTGGGGAATGTTAGAGACTTGATCCTTAAGGATTCCGTGCAATTCCTGTAAATATGTAAATAAAAGGATTATGAACAGTAAGAATAGGAGTTGAGCTTGGAAGATAAAAACCAAATGCCACTAGGGTATATTATATAACACTGTTCTCATAACTACAATCACACATTTGGGATTCATTCCTTAGTCAGATGTATGTGATACAACATAAATATTTACATTGTTCATTACCACCACGAACTTGCAAGGGATCACCTAATAATGTATACTTCCTAGGAAATTTTATTTCTCTTCACAATGCCTCTATTCTATAATATGTCATATTTAGAAAATTCTTAGGATGGGTAACCACCCTAGGTTTAGGGAAGCTCACTTGTTATTAAAATTCCTAAGTGCTAATGACTTGATCCTTGATGAAAGTAATGTGGCAAAGCTTAAAGATTTGAAACCACCAGGTACAATTTCTCTATACAATATGCATTTAAGATCCTTATAGTGCTTATGGTGATTTTGAAGGGTATGTTAAATTTTATACCTTGTGCAGATGTATGCTCATAAAGTGCAAGTAACTTCATCAAAATTCTATTTTTTTAAGACTCAAAGTGAATGTTTCCAACCATTTCATGTGAGAATATCAAGAGTACATTGACGACTTCCATTGCATTACTTTTGTTGATGAAAATTACAATAGAATTTACTCCACTCATTTGTCTCTTTAATTTCCTAATTTGAATGTTTCCAACTATTTCATGCAATAATATTAAAAGTACATTGATGACTTCCTTTGCATTACTTTTGTTGATGAAAATTGCAACAGACTTTACTCTGCATAGGAAGTTTGTCATGGTTTTGGTTCCTGCGCTTTTCCGATAAGCCCAAAAATCATGGATTGTGTAGTAAAAGTTCTTGGCTTATGGTTATATGCCATGATTGATATAAAATAGACAAATGTGTCATGTTTGATTACTAAAATAGTGAATAAAATCCTCCCATATGGAATATATTCCTCTTGTAAGGTCTTTGCAACAACTAGATTTTTAGTTCAAATATCTTTATATTCCAAATTAGTTAGTTTTGTTTATATAACCATTATATATTGTAACTAAAAAAATTCGTATCACATAAATTTCTACTGATAATACACATGAATTTGATGTGGTAACTGAAATAAAAAGGGCAACCAAAGAATGAGTGTGATCATGTCTCTCTGCTGCACTTTCTATTCGTGGGTTATTGATCTCGTGCAATTAAGAGAGTCAAATTTTTTTTTTGGTAGGTAAGCACCCACGGGGGATTTGAACCACTGACCTATCGCAAGGAGTGCCTTAATAGTGCACCCATTCACCATTGATCCAAAGCCCCGTGGGCTACTAAGAGAGTCAATATTGAAATCACAAACAGTTTCTAATCTCCTCTCGATCAGGAAAACAATTTTTGTACACATAAGGTTACTCACAAGGGACATTTCCAGCTTATCACATTTAAAATTTTTATAAATCTAAATTGAAAATTCTTGGTTCAGATATCTATTTTTAAAATTAATTAGTTAGATTTAAAATTTTGTTATTATTTAAATTTAAGTATTTATTATTGAATTATTTTGTTTATATATTCAGATTAATTATTTTAGTTTGAATGTTAATTATGAAAATTAATTTTCATTATCATATTTGAATATTTATTTAATTAGAGGGTAAGTTGGTTTTATCAAAACACACATGACCATGATCCAGTATGACAATATCATGTAATTTTAATTTTTACTTTGTGACTATTCATTTCATTTTAACTTAGTTTTGTTTTTCAGATTCAAACATGTCTATACAATTTAACATTATTTAAATTCATCTAAATGTCTTTGAAGTATACAATATTTAATAAAAAATTCTTTAAATATTTTGTTCTCTTTAGGTTTTGTTGAAAATGTTGGATTCCACCAACATTTCAAGGGGATCTCCCCAATGTAAATTCCTAACTACACCTCACACTGTTTGGTTTAGGAGTCCCATCTGGTCATATGGTCTGGCCATCATTGGAATGGCTTTCAAAGGAATGTCTTGGTTACAATCGAACATAAGAGAACACAACACCTCGTTGAGTCAGTAAGAATGTGAGCTTTGTGAGACACTCAGCGTAAGGTGTGCGAGGGAGACTTCCACGAATGGTGAAGGAAACAATCCACCGGTTAGAAAAGTAATAGTACTATCCTAAAGGGGGACCCGGGTAAAGATAAATACTTTCTATGTGCCTGCAGATTAGTCCACATAATAAACAACAATCGTTAAAGCATAAAAACATTCATTCAATAACATCCATAATCAAACAATGAAATATTTCATTGAATTATCATGTAAATAAAGCAGCATATACCGTACACATAACTAAAATATTCCAACTATATACTCGATACATGTATGAAGGAATGTCGGCTCATTGAGCTTCTGATTATAGGCGTAAGATCCCAAGAACACAATTACATGAGTGAAACATTGTATCCAATAGTGGAAGATGAAGCACAACTTTCTTCTCCAAAGAATAATCTATCTCCTATGTAGTACAAGAGAAACCAAGGCCATGCCTCCAAAAGCCCGACAAAAATCTTGGTCCCCAATAGCCCATTTTCTTGAGTTATGAGTATTTATTTATAACAAATACAATGACCTTTGAGCTTCTCGTGACTCTTTGACTTATATGACTATTCATATTCTAATATGACTCATGTTACATTCCAATGTGTGGCTATTCATATTCCACTTGTGTCCCTTGGATTTCATTACATAAGATAATTTACACATGAGACCGTGGCTTAGTAAGACAAAAATACTAAAAGACAAAACTCATCAAATGGATAAATCATCTTCTTCTTCATGGAGTTCATTTGTGATATAAGTCTGCTATGATTTGAACTCCTTTGCGATGGCTTCGATTCGGTCTAGCAAGTCTCCTTTGTAACACCCTCTCACCTCCAATACCTCTGACAATATGTTCTTAGAGCTCGAATGGACATTATTCCACAACCAAGAAAGCTTCATGTGTGCTTTGACTGGTGCAAAGGCATACTGTTGAATAACATCTTTAGTCACTTTGAAGCCTTCTTGTTCTATTACCTTCTTGATCTATTCAATTTAATCTCTGATCTCCTAAAAGATGACCTCCCTGCCTTTGATTGCTTCAAGAGATCCGATGGCAGTAATCATGTGCTTTTGTGTAAAAGACTCAAACCGATTATGTAGTCGATTGTAAGCAACCATGGTGTTATCCAACTGTTTGCCAAGATGTGAATAGTTATGTAGGTGGAGTCTCAACTGCACTCTGTCAACCTCTATGGCGATCTTTTCCTTCATTTCCAAGTGCTGCGGAGCATCTGGATATTTCACAATCCACCCCTACATCTTGTCAACTGCTCTAGTTTCTATGTTCAAGAGTTTCACTGCTTCCTATGCATTCTTCTGAATGCCAATGAGAGGGGACATGACATGTTGTATAAGTATCATCTCATCATATAGTCGTGCCATGGTATCCTCCATTGTTCCCAACTCTTCTGGCATTGTTGACTGCCACTCTATGTAACTAAAGGCTTTTTATGAAAGCCACTAGTTCTCTGCTGCAAGATACTCTACCTATTGCTTCATCGCAACAAGTTCTCTTTTTAACCTGGAAATCTCATTTAGCACATACTCTGAGTTAGCTTGTGCCACTGTAACAAATGCAAAATTTGCCACAATAATGCCATTCTAGCCACTCCTTCATATCAGGAAGAACCTTTGAATGATGTGATTGAAAGAATTGGAAGGATAAATCTTGATGCAACCATATCTCAATTAAGATATCATCCCAAACCATCACAGAAAGATTCCCCAAAATGGATCACCAAAACACTTGAAATTCTTCATCTTGATGAGATTAGAAAAACAGGAACTATAAGTTCCTCTAGACAAAATGCAAATAATGTACACGATTTTGATTTAGTTGATGATATGGATGTTTCGTATGTTTTTAAATTAAATTTATCTATTAATTTTGAAACAACTTCATTTAAAGAATCCACTTCTCATGATGTATGGAAAGATTAAATTTAGAGGGAGTGTGAAGCTCTCATGGAGAATGGAACATGGAGCTTGGTGTACCCTCCATTTGGAACCAAGTCAATTGGTTGTAAGATGATCTACAAGAATAAGTACGAGTTAGATAACTAGCTTGAAAAGCACAAAGAAAGGATCATGGCAATATGATTTGCATAGAAAGAAGGTGTTGATTATGAAGAAACATTTCCCCTTGTGGAAAAATGGGCCACCACTCAGACTCTCTTTTCCTTGGCAACTCAGAATGGATGGGAATTTCATCAAATGGATGTGAATATTACTTTCTTGAATGAATACTTGAAAGAAAATTTTGTCATCTCTTAGCTAGAAGGATTTTTGTGAAAGGACAAGAACATAAAGTATGCAAGCTCATTAAATTGTTATATGACCAAAAACAAACATTCTTATGAGCCTGGTATGAGAAATTGGTTGAGCATTTTCAAAAATTAAGTTTCAAACACATGCAGCTAAATTTGTCAAGAAAATTAGCAAAAAGGTTTTCTATCTTGTGGTATATGTATATGATCTATTGATATCTATGGATGTGCCACGGGGGCTTCACTCATTGAACCTCTAACATAGAATGTGCGTTCATGGCATATTAAACAATAACCTTAATTTGACTATATATTGGAAAATACCTCTAAAATCACATAATTTTACCCCCTAGCAATACAAACCCAGTAACCTTCTCAATTTAAAAAACCCCTACTTTCACTAGATATTGTAGGTTTCCATTTTTTCATTAGCATTTTTTCTACCCCTTTATATTTTTTCATTATCTTTGAGCACCATTTTTTATACCTACCAATGTTAAAACCCTTTACCCCCTATTATATGCTCAATATATTGTGTCATTTTTTCTTCAATATATATCCCCCAGTATGAACCCACGTGGTATCATATTGCTCCCCCAATGACGCCCCCGTGGGATATGCCTATCAAGTTCAAGTAACTCCATCCAAATTCTATTTTTTTAAGACTCAAAGTGAATGTTTTCAACTATTTCATGTGAGAATATCAAGAGTACATTGATGACTTCCATTGCATTACTTTTGTTAATGAAAATTACAATAGACTTTACTCCACTCATTTGTCTCTTTAATTCCCAAATGTGAGTGTCTCCAACTATTTCATGCAAGAATATGAAAAGTACATTAATTAATTCCTTTGCATTACTTTTGTTGATGAAAATAGCAACCGACTTTACTTCGCTCACTTGGCTCTTTGACTTCCTAATGTTTATGAAATACATACAAAAGAATTCAAAAAGATTCTCTTAATTCTAAATGAAGGCATTGTGGTAGTGAATACAAGTTTGAATTTACCACTTTCTCGAAGAATTAGATAGGAAAGTTGTTGGACACCTAATCCTCAATGGGTTAGTGTGGAAGTCGAATGGACAAAAGGAGTCCAAGAGACCTTGGGATGTGAATCCCAACGGTCACATAATGTACTATAATATGAGCCACTTGTTTTTTGTGGCCTTTCTTACATGTCAGTCTTGTACATTCATATCATTGTCAGTGCTGCTATTATGGAGGTAACATACATTCCAGCAATCTGAAAATAGAGGCCTGGCTATTTTAAGAGTCTGTCAACTCTGCAAAACTTGCCGGCCATTCTCAGTATAATGCTCAGCCTATCGCTCTACCAGTTTAGCTTGAACTTCTCCTTAAATAAGCCTTGCTATGAAGCTTCCTGTGCTCTAGCTATATTAGGAGGTGCCTGACAGTCCCTGCGATTCTTGACCTACCACTCTGTTGTTTACCAAATATGCATCTGTTAACGTGCATGCAATTCTGAAATTAGTCAGAAATTTGTGGCGACCACAGTGCGTATTAAATACTATAACACTGCATATCACTCTGTTAGTCCACGATGTTGCGTTAAATGATAACAGTCCTGCAACGATGGGTTGCACCATGCACCGTTGTCGTTTGGGAGAGCGTTGTTTGGTGGGCAGAAATTTTCGGTTGTGATTGTCACAGTCCCTGACAAACACCATTAGGGATCATCATTACATTTCATTTCGTAGAACGCCCACATCTGAACCCGTTGATGGACAAAGCAGTGCTCTGAGCAGTAGTATCGGTTCAGTAACCTTCGCTGTACAGCCATTATGGTGATTAAAATGAAATGAAAGGCTTACTTAGCTTAAATGAAGTAGTCGTACTAGGCCAACTGTTAACTTGTTCTCCAATGGTCTGAGCTTCATATTTTGAGGTCTCTTCATCATAGTGAAGAGCCATTCTCATCTTTTTCTAGTTTGGTTTCCTCATGAGAAGGCGAAGGAAGCTTGGCATCCACATTGTCTTCTGACTGAATTTTAGAAGGATTTTCACATGAAATGTGTTTAGTATGTACCGTGTCGAGTATTTTCGCTCCATGGAATTTTGGCTATGAACTAAGAATAGTTTTTTCTCTGCATGCAGCTCAGGTCTGGTTTGATAAGTAGGAAGATATAATTTGTGTGATTTCTGTGTGTAACGAAGTCACCTTGCAGATATCCTACTTCTACCGAAGGTCTGTTTTAAGAAGCCAGGGTTCTCTGTGTGACCCTGGGACCTTTGTTCTAATTCGGTGAAGGGCCACCCCTGCGCAGTTGATGAATGTGGAATTATTGGACAAGGCCCCGAGTTCATGTTGAGCAAGCGAGGACGTAACTCAAAGTTTGTGGTGTTGGAGATAGTATTTGGAGCAGCGAATATTTGTCAGGTCCGAACAAGGTTCTATAGTACGCTACGACTCATTTTCTGACCTTTGTGTGCATCCGCTCTGAGGTTGTGCGGACAAGGTTATTTGATCAGTGGTTGAAGTAAGATAGTGGTTTTAGCCTCCTGCGGCAGTGTCAAGCTCCCTCAAAGTCACCCTGAGGCCTGTAACTCACAAACGGGCAATCAAACTGCCCTGGAGTTGGAATAGAAGGTAGAAAATCCCCACACTGTAATAGGCTATTGGATATTTAATCATCATTGCATTCAATTGTTCGGTTTTCAGGATTTCCCACGTAGATATCTTGGCTTTGCGGCTCCCACAAGAAGGAGGTTTGGCCCTGGAGACAGTAAGCTTTGAGCAAAGTTCTGGAGGAAGTCGAAGGCCGAAACATGGATTGGATCACCCATTCTGAAGCGATTTGGATATCCTTCTGTACAAGACTCAAAGAAAAAAAAAAGGTTTCCTTTTCCAAGTACGGAATCTGTCTAGAACGTCTCAGATTCTGAGCGACGAATTCCTAGATTCAATAAGGTGAACACAACTATTGGAGCATGGGCATGATTGGTTTTGTTGAACGTCGTAAATACGAAATAAAAAAGGTCATTTCATTGTGATTGTTAAAGTCCCCTCTTGAAAGCTATTCCATTGGTTCAATTGGAATGTTGGTCCTGAAATCTAGTTCTTCGTTGGATAAAACTTTGATGCATTTTTGTGTGTTGAGTTTTGATGGAAGTGCGATGAATGGGGTTATGGTTTGAGTGCATTGACTCTTTGCATTATAGCAATATGGTGTTATCCTTCTATTATATGTGTACACGTTGATCCAACAAAGCATTATTTTCGTTCAATCTATATTTAATGGCTTACCCATTTCAATTTGGGTGAATCGGTGACTAAGAAAAACTTTAAGCTCTAAAGGTATCTGAGCGATGGTGGTAGCACTTCCAAAGAATTGTTACCTATTTTCATTTGTGAAATATATATATGTTAGTGAACAATACAACTTCATTCCTAGAGTATTGCTTGGTACGGGGCATGCCATAGCAGCAAAATACTGAAGAAGAAACAACAACAACTGGATCTAGAAGTGAACAGTTTGTGTTGAAATGGTATGTGTATTGAGATTTAATTGGATTAGTTGGTTGCCTATTATACAAGTATCATAAAAATATATTTTATGCTGCAAAGAGAGTAAAGTTCTGATTGCAGTGGAGATTGGAAAATCTTTGTAATCATTGTGATTGTCAACTAATATTTTTTTTCTAAAATGGCTCTGATTGGTGATGTATTAGATTTATTAAATATTCTCACTCATTCAACTGTTGATGAGATGGTGAAAATCAACAAAAATGCTTTCTGTGATATTAAAACATGTCTGCAGAATGCACAAGAGAAGACAGAATTTTTGCAGCTCAAAACTCAGCTACAACAAGAAGAACTAAAACAGAGGAGTCATCATTCTGAACATGTTTCTGTTCAGAACATTGAGACTACAACCCATCAGAAGCAAGTCAATAATATTACAATTGATTCAGATTTAATACCTAGTAAAGCAGTTGTTGTACATGAAGATGCATAAACTCAGTCTGCACTTCCCAAGCCCATCATCAGACCTTGGGAACAGCTTGTCCACAACAAGCACAGAACTGGTCTTGGATATGAGAAGGACTTGTCCTTTCATATTCCAGACTACTCAAAGCCCATTCAGTTTCAAAGTGCTGGATTTATTCATGATAGTTCACCTGCTCCTTATGACAGTTCAGCTTCAACTGTTCTAGACTCTGCCCCTCTTCCACAGCAACAACAACAACAACAGAAATTCCAACACTATGACCGAGTTCGCCATTTGAAAGATCACTATTTTGATCTTCATCCATGTAAGCACTGTCATAAAACCAGTCATTCTTCAAACAGATGCTTAAAAAACAAACGTCCTACAAGAACAAAGATTCATCTAGGATGGACCGCTTCTTGGCAATGGGCATCAACAACCAAGAAGATATTCCAAACACATGTCAGAACTTGTTCCAGAATATTGAACAATCTTGCAGTTGAGTTTTCTCCATCCTCTCACCTTGTATATGACAGGGGGGGAAATGATGGTCATCTACAAGCTTCTAAGCCACATCAAGCGAGCCTGAGCCACAACCTGCTACACCAGTTTCAGAGTTGTAGCCAGAGACAAAGATGCCCCTGAGCATGCCTTTAGTTGGCAATCTGGGACACTTCCTCTAGCAGAAGACTTCAGCTTCTTTCCAGTTTTGGAAGAGTTCTGGGAACAAAATTGAGAACACTTCCTCTAGCAGAAGAATGCAGCTTCTTGCCAGTTTTGGAAGAGTTCTAGGAATTTCATTAAGCATTCCAGAGTTGTTGGCCATCCTTAAACCATCACAGGTTGAGACTTCCCTTTTCAGGTTGAAGTTTTACCTTTTATGCAGGGTGAGACCTCCTTTTTATGGTTGAAGGTTTCCCTCTTTAAAACAATAGGAGCACTTCCTCTAGCAGAAGACTCCAGCTTCTTGCCAGTTTTGGAAGAGTTTCGGGAACTCCACTAAGCATTCCAGTGTTGGTGGTCATCCTTAAACCACCACCCTTTATACCAACATTTCAGAGAGCACATTCAGCCTAGTGCTGCCTTGCATTTTTGCACATTTTGTATTATAGCTCTCTTCTTGGACTCATACATAACCCTTCGGATTAAGGGGGGGAATGTTGGACACCTAATCCTCAATGGGTTAGTGTG
>APFE031680865.1:46852-57597 GCA_000404065.3 Pinus taeda
GGGTACACCGCTTGAAGTTATTCCAGACTCAAAGATGAAATAGTAACCAAGTTTGTATTAATGCATAAAGTGAAATTACAATAGATCAGTTCTTAACGAGACTCGATGATCACAGTTTTGATCTTAAAGGAAATTACATAAAACATAACAATATCTCCCCTCTCGGGCTAACAGTGCTGCCCCTTTTATAAGGGTGAAGGTGGAGATATCTAAGTGCAGAAATAGATAAAACGGCGATCCCTCAGGATCAAGGATCCTGAGGGATTCGCCGAACCGTTAGTCCTCAGCCATTTCTTTCCTTTCTTGCGCCGAGCCGATATCTCCACTTCCTTTCCAGGGCTGACTCGCTTTGATTTTCTTTGCCTTGTTTGCATATGGTCTCCCATCAAAGGGACAGCAGTTAACCCATCCTTGTCCTTTCCTTTAGAACGACAACTTCTCGTTTTTCCTTCTTCCTGCATAAGGAAATGACAATTGTCAGTGTTTTCGTCTTGCATATTAATCTCACATGTTTTATTACAATTCCTTATCGTTTTCCTAGTTCATGATGCAAAAGGTTTGTAAGTTCTAATGAAAAGACGCTGAAATAATTATCAAAAACATACCTTCTTTAGTACTCCACAGTAACAACATAGGAAGGCTCGAAATAGAATATTTGAACACTTGTGTATAACATTTTCTATTAACTAAAACAGATAGGAATTAATAAGCAGTCGAGCATAATAATAACAAGGCTATTACATAGAAACTAGTTCCATTTTAAGAAAAATATATATATGAATTAATATTTTAACAACTGAGAAGCACAATAATATTCTGGATACGAAATGAAAACATTGGTTTCTCATGAGAAAAACATTATAGATAAATAGAGAAAGCTTTACGTCCACAACTTATGAGGGTAAATAAATAACCCTATAACATGCCTAATTGTCCACAAATCAAATAAAATTCAAATTCCAGTTAGGGCATATAAATATATATAGTCAATGAAACATGAAATATTGTCAAGAGGTAAACACAATGATTCTTTGTTGTCAATAGAGATGAAATGGAACATGAAATCTAGCCTATGTTTATTGCAATACACTACTATGGAGGATGTTGGGAGAGCCGGTGCATGACAGCAATGAAGGGACTACAATATATGAAAGAGATATAGGGTCTTTAATATATTCAAAGCATTGGTAGTTTTGTGAGTTATCCTAAACAACAAAGTACCTAGAAAAACAAAAGTCCCAAGGATTTTATGCAATGGAGACAACTTTGAAAGATATTGTAACTAAAATAAGTAGAAGCATGTTGATCCAAAGAATATAACAAACTAGAGTATGCACAATGTATCGCATGCAAGAAATACAATCATAATCGGAGAAGGTGCACAATGAATTGAAAGATAGTAGTCTTTGAGCATCTTTGAAGGCTCCATGTACTAGGGAGATGAAGTGACATTATAACAAATATATCCCTATGTGTAGTGGTAGGGATGATGTGGAAACTAATATACTTGGTCATGGGAGTAAGCTAAATGAGAGCCTAGAGAGACTAATTGAAAATGTTGGGATGTGACTGAGCCCAATAGTGTTGGCAATGTGTTCCTTGAACTGAGGATGCATCTATTCTAGTGTATTATTCCAATGTAGCCACCTCTAATAAACTTACATGAAAATTCAATGTCTAACTTTACAACTAATAGGGGACTATGGCTGAATATATCCTTGTTATATAGTTTGATGGTGGTGTGTTCACAATAGAAGGGATAGTGAGATGATTTTTTGGATAACCATGGTTGAGATCTTGAGTTGGGCAACCTTGAGAAGGTGCAACTAAGGCTTAGATAAAATATGTCAAACATTTTTTAATGTGGATTAGAAGTGGTCATGTTGCAATATCTAATATGTACCTATGTATCTTTCTAAATAGAGTGGGCGCCCTATATAATAGAGGTTTAGTTGTAGTTATAACCATGAGAGATGTATCCTATGTTGTGTTTAGATGCATGATTAAGACAATGCCATTACTAAAAAAGAGAGTATAAGGTATGATGATTGGACTTTCCAATGCATCAAGCAGTATGTCTCTATGTTGTTATGATAAAGATACCTTCCTATAATAGATGACGTTAGATGTTGAGAGGTATGTTGTAATGTTGGACCATGTTGAAGTGTTACTAGAGAATCAGTTATGCATATTTTCATGGTGCCGAGTGAATGCACTAAAGTAAGGGAATGAAATTTCTAAAAAGGGAAGTGTAGAATGAATTGAAGAGATGGAACTAGGGTATTTCAATAACAGATAGCATAAAAGGTAGTTATAAGAAGGATGAGGGTTTGAAAATAAAGTAATAGATACCATGGTATTGTAGTGAGTGGGTCAAGGTATATGTGTTTGTGCTAAAATATATGGATAATGAGGATGGTTTGGAATGATGATTAAGAGAGAGAGATTGTGAGTAAGTGGAGGTGTTATAGTATTTATAGGAAGAATACATAAAGAGAGACATTTATGCAATAGTAGTTGCTAAAATGCACCATGGTGAGAAAGAGGAATGATAACAATGATTAATTTATATGAATTTTTGTCTTTGAAGAGAATGCAAGTATTATTGTGAGCATCATAAAGAGCCATATATTGTTCTTGATATGGGAGGCTTAGGATCATATAGATACAATAAAGTGGAAAGATGTTTAAATTGATGATGTCTTTGAATGGTTGAATGCAAAAAGTTACTACAAATGTCTAAATAATTAATAGACAAAGGTCATGATATAGTACTTCAATAAGATAACGTGGAGAGGGATAGGGAGCTATGATAAATTATAAGAGCTGCACAAATTCATAAGATATGAGGTTATTTTGAGTACCATTTTTTAGAGTCATGGTTGTTAGATGGTCTTTAATCTAGAAATTATCAATGAAAAGAAAGTTGGGAGATTGAATGGTATTGTTTTGGGTCATGAGAAGGAGAAATGGGTTTGATATGCTAAGCTATGGTAAGGTAAATATTTATAGATTTGATTAAGGAGAAGGAATTGTAAGGGGGTCTTTATATGCATAGTTATACTAATTGATATGAAAGGATTTGGATGCATATTGAAATTTTAAATTATGGTAGTATGATGTAGAATCTGTAGATTGTAACCCTATACAATTAATTGTTGCAAACAAATTCTTAATAAAAACATAAAAGATATAATGGCACACACACAAATTTACAATGGCCACTCTCTATAACCAAAATGCTTCCTTTATTGCATGAGTAGCCACCAAAGATACTTCCTCTGAATTAACAAAGTTTCCTATTTTCTTAATCTCTTTTAATTTTTGTGCCCAAAATGAAATTTGTTGCACCAATATCCTTCATGTCAAATTTAGAATAAAATTGGGTTTTCACTTCTTGGATGCTATTATTTTCATTCCCAATTAACAACATATCATCTACATACAAGAGAAAATAAATAATACTATCACCAACTAATTTAAAATACACATAGCGATGTTCTTTGCTTCTTTTGAAACTAAGTCCCAATATATATGTATCAAAATTTTGATACCATGTCCTTGGTGATTGCCTAAACCCATATAAAGACTTTTTCATACTACATACCAACTCTTTATTACCCCTCATACCAAAACCTTATGGCTACTTCATATAAATCTCTTCTTCTAGATTCCCATGTAGGAATGTTGTCTTCATATCCATCTATTCTACCTCAAAATCAAAAGAAATAAAAATAGATCAAAGAAATCTAATAGAAGCTAAATTTGCAATAGGAGAAACAATATCACTAAAGTCAACTCCTTGCACTTGGAAATAACCTTTTCCTACTAATCAAGCTTTGCGTTTCTCCACTTTGTCTTTTGCATTTAGTTTATTCTTAAACACCAAATTGTTGCCAATGGGTTTTCTTCCAGTTAGCAACTCCACTAGATCCCAAGCATCATTATTGTCCAAGGCTTCCATTTTTTTAACTATGGCCTTTTTCTATAGTTTTCCATTCTTCTGATTCTTGTTCTTCTATAGATTCTATTCATCATCCTTTATTTCAAAATCAGAGTATGTGATTCCTAATCTTCTGATTCTTGTTCTTCTATAGATTCTATTCATCATCTTTTATTTCAAACTATATCTTCTATGGTTATTTCTCCCTTGGTAGGGCTTCTTGTTTGATAACATCTTCTACTTCTGTAAATACCACATCTCTACTGTACAAAACCTTATTTATTTCTTTGTTCCAAAGCTTGTAACCTTTTAAACCATCATTATAACCAATAAATATGCACCTTTCATATTTTCTATCCAACTTAGTTTTATTTCCCTTTGAAACATCGAAATATGCATCACAACAAAATACCCTAAGATGTGTGAGAGATGTTTTCTTACTAGTCCATACCTTGTGTTGAGTCTGATCATCTAATGCTAATGAGGGTGATCTATTTACCATGTAACATGCAATATCCATTTCCTCTACCCAAAATTCTTATCCTAACCCAACATCGCTAAGCATGATTCTTGCTTTCTTCATCAACACCCTATTCATCCTCCCTACAAATACATTTTGTTGAGGTGTGTATGGGGTAATATTCTATTGTGTTATACTAAAAATTTTATAGAACTCTTCAAATTCATTCCCACAAAACTCTCCACCATTATCCATCCTCAACACATTTATTTTCTTATTTTTCTGATTCTCTACTAGAGCCTTAAATTCTTTAAATCTATCAAAGAATTCATATTTCTTCCCAAGGAAATATATCCATGTATTCCTAGATATTTCATCTATAAATGAGACATACTACACATATTTACATAATGATGGAATGGACACGGGTCCAAACACATCACTGTGTACTAGTTGTGGTATTCCCTCTTCCCTCTTAGCACTAGAGGAGAACATCACTCGATTCTGCTTCCCATATAAGGAATGTTAACATAAGTCAAAGTCTGAAGAAAAACTAGAGATACATTAAACCATACCATTTCCATGCAATACCCAAAGACCCCTCTCTCTAATGTGTCCCAGTCATTGATGCCACATCATAGTCTTTTCTTTTGAAGTTGTAATAACCAAACTATCCTACAAGTTTGGTAGAGAACATAAGAGAGTGATGCACTTATATTCATGTGAAATATTAATATCAATAGATAACAATTGACTTAACACCATTTTTTGAATTTATTTAGATGCTTTTTCACCAAGTCTCCTAAATTTGTTCACCAAGAACTTAGAATGACACAAAGCCCCTAACTTGTCCCATAAATCCTTTGGTATATATTTCCCTGATGTATTCAATACTATTGAATCTAAGAGACACAATCATATTTTTTTTCTTTGCCTTCTAATCCAACTTTGTCTAGCCTTCTATTGACATCCCCATCGGTGCAATACTTGGATTCACATCAATCCACTAATCTCTATCCACCAGCAAGTCTTCCATTTTGAGCTCCCATAGCTCAAAAATTTTCCCATTGAATTTCTCAATCTTTATCTTTGAATTGCTTGCCATTTCTTTTCACCACAAGAATCACTCCTATAGGACTCCCATTATAATAGGGTCCAACACAGGCTTGAATGAATCCCATTAGCCACAAAGGAATCCTTTTGAGGTCAAAAATGCTTTAAGAAAGAATATAACACATACCCAATAGAATGTGTTTTTATTTTATGGAAATTTCACCATTGGTTTAGGATAGAGGATGAACAACCAATGAATTTAAGGTTTCAAGGGTGATCTAGAGAAGGCGACTTGCTAGGATTAGGGATATCTATGGGGTTTGGGTTGTGAGAGGACCAAAAATGAAGGAAAATATCTACTTTGTGTTTAATAGAAAAGGAATGGATAAAGGCTTGGTTAAGAGTGCTACTCTCAATCAAAGAAAATTCATAGAAAATGGATTAATAACCAAAATTAAAGTTGAGAATAATTACTCATTCATTTCTTGAATATAGAGTCAATTCATATTGTTGTGAAAATCTAAATATATCATTGTACTACTTCATTGAGAACTTGAAAAGGTTGTAACCACATACACATGTGGTTGAATAAATGCCATGTCGGTAGAATCATCATCTTATTTATTCACAAAAGGAATTTGAAACATCATTGAGTTTGAAACATAATTTTGGTGCCCTGAATTGTTATTGCCACCAAGTTTGAGCGATCCCTTATAAATGGTGACTAACAAGGAGCAAGGTTTGATCATTATATCTATCTCGAAGTAGTATATGAGGTTATATATCCATGAATCTAAGATATCTCCATCAATTTTTTCACCATATGCCTATAAAGTAATTCTTGTATCTAGCTTAAAAATGGAAATAAGAAGTTTATTTCTTGAGTATTCATGGAGATTATTTTTTATTTCTTTAACTGATTTATTTAGGGATGAATCCCCCTCATTTTATAGGAATTTCTATGTGAGGGAATAAAAATATGTGCATTTTGAGGGAGGAGAGTCTAAAAACCCTAGTGCCTAGAAGACCCTAGAACAATAGTGAACGAAGGCTCAATGGGATAGGGGAAGGAAACAATAGGGAATGAAGTAATGATTTGGGTAGGGAGATATTTCCCAATACAAATCTAACTAAATGTAAACCAAAAAAAATATTAATAAAATAACCTAAGAAAACTTTAAGGGAGATCTAGGTGGGAGGATGATTCTCCAAAGTAACCCTGCAAAATTTTTCTTATTGCAACAAGGTTTCCACTTTAAATCTAGATAAAGTAAATAATAGCTTGATAATCGTCACTAATGTAGATCTTGGTGGGAGGGAACACTTCAATATAAACAAATCTAAGCATATACTACAACAACTAAGAGATTATGTGTGATTGGCATAGAGAGCACGAAAACTAAAAGCATGAGTCTCGATGATCATGGTCTAATTCTTTAATACTAGATGATGACAATGAATACCTATCAAACTAGAAATCATTATCATGAAAGGGAAACATGCAACTTGAAGCAAGAAAGATAAATAACAATAGATATGAAGAAACTATGAAAAGGAAGCACACGACTTGAAGCAATAGATAGAAATAACAATATATACGAATAAAAACAAGGAAAAATGGCATAATTTCTTCATCCTAACCAATAACCTTATATAGGACTACAATGGATCCACACATTGCCAAACACAACATAAAGGATGGAAAGGTGAAATTGCATGCTTACACCTCTAATACAAGTTGAAATGTGGAACTACATGCTTACACCTCAAATAAAAGTTGAAAGGTGGAACTGCATGCTAGCACCTCAAATAAAAGTTGAAACGTGGAACTACATGCTTACATATCAAGTAAATTTTGATTAATTTCCTACTAGGAATGATGAAACATTTCCCTAGAAGTTGGCCAGTAATTAGTAAAAGATAAAGGTGTAAATATGAAATTTGAAGACATTGAAAATATTATAAATTTATGAAATTTGTGATGATACACATCATATTTCATGTGGAATAGTTATGAAGTTCAACAATTTAATTAATGAAAGCCATAAAGTATACATTTAATTTAGGTTATATATAATAAACTAAAATAAAAAGCATAGTGAATAGCTGTATATATATACTTACAACCTAAAATATATATATATATATCTATAATTTTTATAATTATTATAAGTAAATGATATATTTTCTATGTACTTTGGTGTGCTATATTTAATGGTAGAGTCTTTTGAACTTTTGACATGATGTCTCAAGATAAATTTCTATGCTAAGTGTATTTGTTTCATGCTTTATTTTAGACATTGAAATTAACATTCACTAATTTGTATTGTGTGCCATCTGTGAATTTGGGGTACTTCCTATGAGTTTATCTATAAGGTGTTCCTTTGAACAAGTTCTGTTAAAATTATAGGTGAGGCACAAGGATCCACTTAGTAAACCCATAACATAGCACATGCATTCATGGGAATATAATGAATACCTCTAATTTTAATTTGAAATTCCAAATCTTTTATTACTAATACACCCTCCCAATGCATCTTTCCAAATAAAATAACCCCTTATTTTCGCTAAATATTGTAAGTACCATTTTAGAGACATTTTTAATACCACTCATTCTTTCTACCCTACTATATTGGTCCAAATATTTTGCATAAATATCTAACATATACTTTAGAAATGTTGTTTAGCATATGGTACCTGAGGTTTGAGTCAAACTGATCAAAAATTAGGATACCATTTAATCTTTGGACCATTCTATCAAATTTGTGGTCGTTTTTACTGTTTGTTCAAATATTTTCGTGGTTCATTGAGAAAATTTATAAGTACAACTACTAGATATATATCACCCCCATCCATCATTTTTTTCACTTCCAACTAGAAAACTTATGAATGTAGATCTCTTTACATTGGTAATTCAAGTCTCATTGCAACTTACTTCCATCCTCTTGATAATTCCAACCGTATTAGAGGAAATTTCAGCCTAAAAGTGTCATCCTAAGGAAAAGTAATAAAATAATAGGGAAACAATAGAATAAGAGTTATAAATTTTGGAGGAAAAAGAAGAAAACTTTTTTTTTAATTATATTTTTGGTTTATCTCTTTACATGTTTACTCAAATTTCAAGTGTAGACACTCGTTGGATGCAAAATTACACATTTTTAAAATCTATCTAATCTTCAAATTTTTTTAAATTTCATGTGGGTCTTCTTAACAAGACAACATAAGGTCCTCGTGTGGATTGCAAAATTTTTAAACTTTTGCATCCAAACGAGTGTCTACACTTGACTTTGAGTAAATGTATAAGGAGATAAGTTAAAAATAACAATTTAAAAAGTAGTTTTTTTAAATTTTCCTCCAAAATATTTTAGATGTATTTTTTTTTTTTTTTTAATTTAAAGGATTTTTGATTAGTTTACATATTAAAATGTACATGGAATTTCATGAGACTTTTAAGCTAAAATTTCTCTAAATAGTAAAAAATGCAAAAATACTCCAATACTAACATTTTTAAATTATGTAAAATTCTAACAACACCCCTTACTTTTGATATCCTTATAATTTCAATCCATAAAAAAATTATACCTTGTCAAAAATCAATACAACTTTAAAATGAGATACTTGGTATGAATACCTCCTCATTATAGAATTTCTTGGTAAAAAAAAGAGTTACAAACTTATACAAATGCTTTAATCATGTAAATAATATCACCTCCAAAAAATATATATATCATATTTACATTTGATATCCTTTCATTGAAAAACTTCTCCCATCAAAATTCTATGGTGATTGTTGTCCTTCTCAAACAAACATTTGAATATATAAGTTAGGTTTAGATGAATTTCCTCTTCTATTATGTTAGTGTTTCTCATTTCCACTTAGCTCTACACCTCAAAATTTTACTGACACAATACCTAACCTCTCTTCTTTTATACCCTAAAATTTTTAGTTAGCTAACGTGTCTACTAAATATGTATGTACTCCTAATTTAATATAAAAATCTCCTCAATCCTTAATAACAACCAATTTTATACCATCCAATATATTAAATTATATCTAACTTTTTCCAAGTAATCCCAAAACAAACCCACTTAATATGATATTAGTTAACTATATGCGTAAACATATATAAATATAAGTTTCACTCATGTGTCTAAAAATAGATATAAAGGGACATAAATTTACATCATAATACTCTAGGATAGGTCGATATACAATGGAACAATGGTAATCTCTCGAAGGCATAAAGAGACACATGTTACAATCAAACGAAGAGAGAAAATTTATCGGGAATGAAGAGGGACTTTAGGTGGCATAAGGAGGTTGCTACTCTAGTTGTACTTGTTCATGTATAGTCACACTAGCCACTCCAATACTATGGTAATTGAGTATTAAATATCTATAATCATCCTTTTTTCTTTACAAGATATGTCATTTATATTCATCTTTGTTCTTTACCATGTGTGACATTCTTTTCTTCACTGTCCCATTTATTTATATTTATAGAAATTTTCTTTCCATCACTCTTAACATATTAGTGTGATTTTTTTTTTAAAACTAAAATATATAATAGTTAATATAATAGAAATATTATATATATAAGAAAATATTTATTTAAAATATTATTAAATGAAATATAATTATTTAATAGATATTTTATTTTAAAATAAGAATTTATAGTTTTAAGTTAATTATTAATAATTATCTCAGTGCAGGGAAGAGATTTAACTCTATAGAATAATTTAAAATATTTTTAATAGTATACACAAATTAAAGGCGGAATTTTATCTCTAAAGTAGTTGTCTTTTTCCCATTTTGATTAAAAAGATTAATTAAAAAAATATCATATAAACAAGTGCCATATGAAGTGAATTATGATTTTCTGGGCATGTGGTATTGATAGGTCATGGTATTGCTACATTGTATAATAGCAAAGACTCTTTATCAATTGAAAGTCCATAATAAGGTGGGAGTAAATTTCCATGATTAAAAATATTTTTCCATATTTTTGAATATATATATGTGTGTGTGTGTGTGTGTGTTTAACTTATATATTGAATATTTTTATAATTAATAATAATAATAATCTAGTTATAATCTAGTGACTTTTATGAATTTTAATTTTTAAACAATATGAGATGTATCATGGAGTAAGTATTTTGATAGCTTTTATCTCATGGATTGATGTCTATTAACATTTAACATGGTAGGGATTTAACCTCCAGATAATATTTATTCTTAGTTGTAGCGATGAATTAAAAGTTAAGATTTATTTCAAAAGTAGTTATGTA
>APFE031680865.1:57961-74845 GCA_000404065.3 Pinus taeda
TATAATATATTTTTCAATTTCTATATATTTGTAACAATCTCGGTGAAAATTCCATGTAATAAAAGTTAATAAGTGAAATAAGACCATGGTTAAGGGACATGTATTTCAAGTTGAATGTTGGGCAAAGATATCCTATGGGAATCACTGGATGTGTTTATGGCTAAGGAAATTGGCGGCATTAAAACGCAAAAAAAGACATTTTGACACACTTATTTATGAAAATAAAGGAAATTAGGAGAAAAGTAAGGTGAAATGTCATAGGTTACATGTGAGGAGGAAATTGACGGAAAATAATGGAAAATGAAGAAAATAGAGGCCTCATTAATAAAAATGCTCTTGAAGATCAGCTGGTAAACCTTTGGTAAGTTCAATTTTGGAGCTCACTCATTAGTCTCTCTCTCTCTTTCTCTCTCTCACTCACTCTTGGACACTTAGAGTTTTCTTGGAGCACTTTAGCTTTGGAGCAAGGAAGGAAAATAAAGCAAAGAGGAAGGAAGGAAAGCAAGGATCAAGATAGGAAGAGTAGGATCAAGTAGCTTCAGCAGGAATATTTGCAGGTAATATATTGCATGTGTGATTTCCTAGCCGGTTTGACATGCATGGCTTTTCATGTTGGTGTATGGTTCTCTTGTTGTTGGTAACATGGTTTTGTCAGGTTATGACATTGATTTTTAGCCTAGCCTTGCCTTTTTTGGATGCCATGGTGTGTTGGGATGTTTATCTCGGTTTTGAGCTTTGGAATTGTCGGATGGATTTCGGAATCCGGGGCGGAGGTGGTCTTAAGATTCATTCCCAAAGGCTTAAGAATCCCTTGGCTGGTTTTGGTGGGATACACAGTAAATTCTGAGGGAGGAGTCTCGGTTTAGGGCCTAGTGATCCGACGTGGATTGCGGTAAAGCCTGAGAGGATGGTGTCTCGGTTTAGGGCCTAGTGAGCTGGGATTGGATCGCGGTAAAGCCTAAGAGACAAGGAGACAGAAAATTCCTCAAGGAGAGTGATGGATTTCAGATGACATTCCAAGTTCGGTTCGATTTTGTGATCGGAGCACTAGTTTTGTGAGGGTGGAGGTGGTTTAACCTCTGGATTCCCTTTTTTTTTTGGATTGGTTTATCCATGAGATCCCACATTCATGCTTAGAATATGGCAGGTTGGTGGCTGGCTGAAAGAAAGTTTTGGTTCAGCCATGTCTACGGTCAGGTGTTCTGTGGAAGTCCTGAACTTGGTCGGATTTGCGTATGATTAATGAAAGCTAAGTTCTCTTGCTTTTGTACTTGTTTATATGTGGATTTAATGGTTGTTATATCTCTATCATTTCCATGGTTTTATGTTGGTTATAAGCATGGTTAGTTGGCTGGTTCAAGTCATGGTTATTTAATGTATTTACTTTTAATTGTTAAAATGATGGATGGAAAACATAATTGATGTCATAACAGTTCAAGGAGAAGGTGGTGATCCTTCTTGTCATATTTTAAAAGAGCTTTTGGTCATTCATTCTCTGTCTTGTATCATAGATCTATAGATTGCATTGATGAAAAGTGTTTGACAGAATGTAGTCCCGGTTAAGGATGGTTAGGCCTAGTCTTGAAGTTGATTTTTGGTTTATTAGTCTTATTGTGATGTCTTTGATGGATTCTCGAAGTTACAACAAGTTCTGGGCAGTGGACGGAATTTTGGGCTGGAAAAGTGCCTTAAATTCTGTGAATGCTGGCACGGGTCTGTTGGGAAAAGTCCCCGGACACAGGCATGTAGGCCTGTGAGAGCATCCATAGGTACCTAGACGTTGGCATGCCCATAGCATGAGGGTGTCCATAGGTTAAGAGGTCTAAAAAGTCAGTGGGACCCAGGGGCAGGATGCCTGAGTGGCTGGGATGCCTCCTTGGAGTGTTTTTGTTGATGTGGAAGGTATGGTTGATGTGTTTATGTCGATTCCATTTCCTTAAGGTCACCGAGGAGGTTGAATCATATCATAGTAGCCTCTCGTCACATGTTAACCCCTATTGGATGGTTATTGGGTAGATATGGGAGGAGGGTGGTTGCATATTGGTATCAGAGCGTGGTTGCGCTCTCCTTGGGTGAATGTGTTTGTCATGCATTCATGTCGGTTGCATGTGTGTTAATCATTCTTGTGGTCTATATGCTTGTTCCATATGCATGGTGTCAGTCATGGTTGTAGTGATGTTGCAATGTGAATGAGGATGTTGTTATTAGGAAGCATGTTGTCATGAGTGTATGATTGGTTACATGTTGTTTGTGCTTGCGTATTGTCAATGTAAGTTGGTATGGTTGTGTTTTCATGCATGGGGTCATGGTATGTGTAGTTGATATGTTCATGCATTCATGACTAGACTCTAGCTAGACTGATGGTTACATGCTTATATGCTTATGTATCATATGTTTATATGCTGTTATAATTATGTTATACATGTATCATGTTGATTTGATGATCTTGCAGATGAGATATCCTACTGAACTATTCTAAGGTACGTTGGTTTATTGTGATTTGGTTTAGCTAACATAGTATTTCTTGTAGGAAAGAGATAAAAATGGCTAGCCAGATGGTAGACTACAAAGACTCTCCCTATGAATCAGATGAGTAGTGTGGGGTTGGGCACTCTTCTGATTTGGGGGATACATTGAGAAGATTAAAGCAAGAAATAAGGAGTTGTAAGGCAGATAATGACAAAATCATGCAGGCACAAGAGAAACAAGCGAGGTTAATGCAATACTACTTCAGAGTTTGTTAGAATTGCAGCAACAGGGACCACTTCAGATCAAGCATGAGCAGGAGGACAAAACTAATGGGGCATACAGAAGTAGGTCTTATGGTGGCCATAGCTTAGACAAAGATGAGATGATCAGAGATGGCAGGTTGTTGGACACTCCAGATAGGAGACGTGATGGACACATGTACTATTCTAGTTCTGGTTCAGACATGCATCATGATCGTCATCGTTATCATCCTTACAGGAGGAGTGATAGGGGATACTTCCCGGATGAGTTTAAGAAAGAAAAGACACCTACCTTTGATGGATAGATGAATAAATAATAGGATGTAGAGGCATGGTTTCTTGGTATGAGGAAGTTCTTCATATTGCATGAGTATTCAAAAAACATGAAAGCAAATATAGCCACCTTCAGTCTCAAAGGTAAAGCAAATATTTGGTGGGATGATGTGAAGAATGTTAAAGGTATACATGAGGATGATTTGACTTGGCATGAGTTTGAGAGGCTCTTCAAGAAGAAGTATTTGTCAGACATATATTTTTATGACAAAGCTAAGGAGTTTTATGAGTTGTGGATGGGTTCCATGACAGATGATGGGTATAATAGCAGGTTCTTGGAGTTGTTAAGATATGTGCCTTACCTCAAAGAGGTGAAGGCTAAGGTTCAGAGATTCATCAGTAGACTTCTAGTATCCCACAAAGAATGGATTGAGTTTCATGAGCCTAGATCGTTGGAGGAGGCCATCCGAAAGTTGAAACATTGTTATGAGTTGTCAAAGCGCAAAGTTGAGCCTAAGCGTGACTTGAAAGGAAATGATAAAGCTAGAGGAAAATGGCCATCAAAGCGAGGAAGAACTCAATATGCAAGTGAGAAATAAAATGTAGTCCCTTACAAGAAGTTCAATACAATTAAGAGGGTACATGGAGAGAAATAGACTAGAGGCGATGGTAGAGAACCATTGCAGTGTTGGATATGTGGAAAGGATCATCATAAGAGGGATTCTCCATAGTATCAGGGTGGTAGAACCTAGATCTATAGTGCTCAGAAGGCACATAAAATTGGTGATGTTGGTCATAGAATTCCTTGGATCTATGCATCTATGGAAAAAAACAAGCGGATCATCAGGCATCTATCATTGAGATGGAAGGTAAGCTTTGTGATCAAGTTGTTTATATTTTGTTTGATCCCGGATCATATTATAGTTATATTAATCTTGACATGGTGGATAGGTGTGGTTTGAGAAAAGAAGTGCATGCAGAATCTTGGTTAGTATAGTTGCCTACAGGTACAAAGAAGAGAGTTCACCATTGGGTAAGATATTGTGCATTTGAGTTAAATGGTATGCCTACAACAACATATTTGATTGTAATAACATTAGGATCATATAATATGCTTTTGGGTATGGATTGGATGTACCTTCACAAGACCAAAGTAGATTGCTTCGACAAGGCCATTGAGTGTGTGGATGATAGTGGGGAAAAGATAACTTTGCAGGGGAATATGAAGACTACATTAGTGAGGATGGTTACCGCTATGCAAGCGAAGCGTAGTTGTAGAAAATGTTGTGTGATGTTTGCAGTACATATATCTAGTGACAAGGGCAAAGATGTTGAGGATGCAAAAATCTTGAAGAGGTACCCTGTATTGCAACAGTATCAGGATGTGTTTCCAACAGAGATCCCAGAGTTATCTCCTCACAGGGAAGTGGATTTCTTTACTGAGTTAATGCTAGGAGTAGCACTAGCATCAAAGGCACCTTACAGGATGAGCACTCTGAATCTAGTAGAGTTGAAATTGTAGTTAAAGTAGATGCTTGACGAGGGATACATTAGGCCAAGTGTATTTCCTTGGGGTGCACCAGTGTTGTTCGTAAAGAAAAAATATGGTATTCTCAGATTGTGCATTGATTACAAGAAGCTGAACAAGTTAATGATCAATAACAGGTACCCATTGCCAAGGATTGATGATTTCTTTGATCAGTTCAAGGGAGAAACAATGTTCTTTAATATCGACTTGAGATCGGGATACCATAAGGTACACATCAATGAAGAGGATATCTTCAAGATTGCGTTTAGGACCAGGTATGGGAATTATGAGTTTTTTGTAGTTCCATTCAGGTTAACTAATGCTCGAGCTACATTTATGTGTTTGATGAATAGTGTGTTGCGTCCTTATCTGGACAAGTTTGTTATTGTATTCATTGATGACATATTGGCATATTCTAAAAATGAGGAAGAACATGTTGAGCATTTAGTAACAATTTTGAGATTGCTAAGAAAACATCAGTTGTGTACTAAGCTTAACAAGTGCATCTTCTTTCATACAGAGTTGCATTACTTAGGACATGTCGTTTCCAAGGAAGGCATAACAGTAGATCTAAAAAAGATAAAGGCCATCAGGGAGTGGGAAGATCCTAAGAATGTGGATGGGGCGATATCATTCATGGGATTGGCAGGTTACTACAGGAGGTTCATCAGGAACTTCTCACACATCACATATCCTATCACATCATTGCAGAGGAAAGGTAAGAAGTTCGAATGGACAGAAGAATGTGTAGCTAGTTTTGAGTAGCTCAAGCAGTTGTTGACACATGCACTAGTACTAAAGATTGCAAATATAGACAAGGAGTTTGCAGTGTTTACAGATGCTTGCAAGAGAGGACTTGGTGGAGTTCTCATGCAAAAAGGACAGGAGTGTGCTATGAGTCACATAAATTGAATGAGCACAAGCAATACTATCTGATGCATGGTCTTAAGCTAGCAGTGATCATACATGAATTGAAGATGTGGAGGCACTATCTTCTGGGAAGGAGGTTTGTATTGATGAGCGATCACAATGGGTTGAGGTATTTGTTTGACCAACCGAATCTAAATGCTAGGCAAGCTAGATGGTTGGCCACCCTCAGTGACTTCTACTTTGAGATCAGATACATCAAAGGAAAGGAGAACGAGGTTGTGGATGCTCTTAGAAGGAAGGTACATGTAAATCATATAGCAACTATGAGATTTTATGGGACAAAGTTACATGATAGGATCTTGCAAGAAGAACAACGAGATGACAAGTACATGGAGATCATGCACAGGTTATAGCAGAGTATAGGTACAGGTATAGGTGCAAGTACATGCATAGGTATAGGTACAGGTACAAGTACATGTACATGTATAGGTCCAGGTACATGCATAGGTACATGTATAGGTACAGTTATAGGTGATCAGGATGTAGACTATTGCCTCACGACGGATGGTTTGGTGAGATTCAGGGTTAGGATCTATGTGTTGAATTGCAGTGAGCTCAAGAAGCGTATCTTGAGGGAGTTTCACGTGAGGCCATACTCGGGTCACCCAGGATATCATAAGATGTTGTCGATGCTGAAGAAGTTCTACTATTGGCCGAATCTGAAGAAGGGAGTGGCAAATTTCATGGCTAGATGTTTATATTCTTAGCAGGTAAAGGCAGAATGTAAGCATCCAGGTGGTCTACTACAACCTATTGCGATTCCAGAATGGAAATGGGAAGTCATATCCATGGATTTCATTATAGGTCTTCCGAGGAAAATGAGACAACGTGATTCTATTATGGTTGTGGTCGACAGGTTGAGCAAGGTAGCTCACTTCATTCCAATGAAGACTACATATTTAGCCAGTGAGGTGGCACAAGTTTTCATCAAAGAGATAGTGAGATTACATGGTGTTCCGAAAAATATTATGTCGGACAGGGATGCAAATTTCACTTCCAAGTTCTAGAAGGAATTATTTGCAAGTTTGGGTACAAAGTTGGCTTTCAATACAACTTATCATCCACAAAAAAATGGAAAAACAGAGAGGGTCAACAGGATCTTGGAGGATATGCTAAGGATGTACGTGATGCACCAATATAGGAAATGGGAGGAGTATCTTCCATTATTTGAGTTCGCACACAACAATGGTTATAAGAAGTCATTTAGGATGAGTTGTTTCGAGGCATTGTACGGACGGAGTTGTAATACTCCCATTAGCTGGAGTGATCCAATGAACAAGGTACTTATTAGACCAGATATGTTGGCAGACATGGAACAGGAAATGCAAGTTATAAAGAAGAATCTAAAGGCAACACATGATAGACAGAAGAGTTATGTGGACCAACACAGGGTATTCAAGGAGTTCCAGGTTGGGAAGCATGTGTATTTGTGCATCAAGCCTAAGAAAATCTCTTTGAGGATTGGTTGGCACCATGGTATTGCGAGTCTTTTACGATCCTTGAGAGGATTGGACTAGTGGCCTATTTACTTGCACCACCTCTAATAGTGAAAGTCCATGATGTTTTCCATATTCCATTGCTTAAGAGCTATATAAAGGATGTTTATCATGTTATTGATTTGTCTGTATTGCAGGTGGAGCAAGAAGGAAAGTTATATCCAGAGCCTTAGTGCATATTACAGCAGAAACATCTCATGCTCAGGAACAGAGCCATAGATTAAGTTAAAGTGTAGTGAAGCACTTTGGGACTGAAGAAGCTACATGGGAAATGGCGATCAGATGTGGGCCATGTATCCTTCATTGTTTTCCGGTTGAGGCAAAGAAGTTTTGGTTTGATGTTTGGTATATGTTTGGCATATGCTTTGCTGATGTTTGGGTATATGTATATATATGGATGTAAATACCACCATGAGCTATGTTATAAAGCTCCAATAAGCGATATGGTTTTTATCTTGTCATGTTGTCATGATGTTTTGATTTTGAGCAGGTCTTTCATTGTAAATATTGCAATGGGCTAAGTTATAAAGCTCCATGGGAAGTATGTTTGCCTTTCAGTGGTTTTAATGGGGTCTTGGTGTGGTTTAACACCAAGGACAATGCTCCCGTGGCCTATCCAATTGGAAGCTTCTCTTTTTCGTAAACCAAGGAACTCCCCCTTCAGGTTTGAGAATGCTTGGCTCACACATTCAGATTTCCTCACAAACATTGAAAAATAGTGGAAGGAAGAGCTACACCTTCAAGGTACAAAGATGTTCCTTCTACACTGCAGGCTCAAACACATTAAAGGTAGACTCAAAGAGTGGAATAAAAAGGAATTTGGTAATATCTTCAAAGCTAAAGGAGATGTGCAAAAGAAACTAAAGGAAATAAACCATATTCCTATCACAGAAGGCTATACAAATGAAAGGAAAGAGATGGTAGAGTCACTCCAGCATGAATGGGAAAACAGATGTCTACAAGAGGAAATATTCTGGAGATAGAAATCCAGAGTACAATGGATTAAGGAAGGGGAGAGAAACACCAAATTCTTTCACAGATCCACCATAGCTCACAGAAACAACAATAGAATTTTGAAACTTACAGATTGGCATGGAATAGAAAGAAACACTCATGAAGAGATGGAAAAGGTTCTAGTCCAGCATTTTTCGAAAATTACTGAGGAAACCTCGGAAGACAGATATCAGTTTATGAAAAGATTTACTCAGTACATTCCTAAAATTGTTTCGAGAGAAGATAATTACAATCTCAATAGACCAGTAACAGAGGAAGAAATTGAGGAAGTCGTTAAAGAGATGCACAATGGGAAAGCACTAGGCTCAGATGGCTTGAATGTGGACTTTTTCAAAGCTTGTTGGAGGATAGTAAAACAGGATATCCTGGAGGTAGTGGAAGACTCTCGACGATTTAAGATAGTCTTAAAGGCGCTCAATGAATCTTTCATAGCCTTAATCCCCAAACAGGAAAAGGACACCTCTCTAGACAAATTTAGACCTATAGCATTATGCAATGTGGTATACAAAATAATATCCAAAGTGATTTCCAACCGTCTCAAACCAATCCTCCCAACCCTAGTGTCAGAGGAGAAAACGGGCTATGTGGAAGGAAGACAAATTCTTAATAACATAATTCAAGCACATGAAGTGGTTCATTCACTCATCACCAATAAACAGGCAGGGATGATAATTCAGCTAGACATAGCAAAGGCCTATGACAAACTTAGTTGGTCGTACATAAGAGCAATATTAAAATCCTATGGTTTTGATTACAATTGGATTAAATGGGTTATGGCACTAGTTACCACCGCTGGTTGTTCAATTCTTCTCAATGGCTCTCCCTCCAAAACCTTCAAGCCTTCTAGAGGTCTAAGGCAAGGCGATCCTCTTTCTCCTTTCCTTTTCATTCTAATGATGGAAGGGTTAGGGAGAGTAATCAGAACTACTAAGGAGGAAGGGAGAATTCAGGGTCTGAGACTCACTCAAGGCGGGGACACGGTGACACATCAACAATTTGTGGATGATACTATGCTTCAAGGCACACCCACTGTCAAGGAATCCAAAGCATTTAAGCAGATTCTGAGTGAGTTTGCTAGGGAAGCAGGCACAGAGGTAAGTCTTACTAAATCAAAGATTTTCTTTTTCAATACGGATATTTCAATACGAAGAAATCTTTCCAGAATTTTGGGCTTTGAAAGGGAGTCACTGCCTGCGAAGTACCTGGGAGTTCCCCTAACCGACAAACCGCTACATAAGGATATCTGGGAGCCTGTTCTAAATAAGCTAAAAGATAATATTAGCAAATGGACAAATAGAGCACTAAATCTAGCAGGGAGACTAATTCTAACTAAGGCTATCCTCCAAAGTATCCCTATCTATATGCTATCAACCATTTCGGCACCAACTCGTGTAATTACTAATATAAGAAACATTCAGAGATACTTTCTCTGGGGCAAAAGTGAAGAAAAGAAGAAATGGAACCTTGTGGCATGGGACAGGGTATGCAAACCAAAGTCCCATGGTGGCTTGGGTCTTCATGACCCAGGAATTCTTAACAGAGTTCTTGGTGCCAAAATCTGGTGGAGATGGCTAAAGGAAATACAAGCCCCCTGGGCAAAACTATGGAAGCAAAAGTATGCAAGAGATTGGCAGGAGAAGAACCTCGTCAGAATGACAGGACAAGTTAAAGGTTCTACAATTTGGAATAGCGCATGGGAGAACAGGGCCCTAGTCCAAAATCACAGTTTCTAGGAGATCAGAAATGGAAATATGGCCTGGTTCTGGGAGGATAATTGGCAGCAGGAGGACAATCTCCGAAGTGAAGAATTAGCATACATTCACACCGATACCATCAAAAAAGGATTAAGGAGAGTAAGTGACTATTGGGACCAATCAAGGAACAATGGGAATTGGAGAACATGGAAACTTCCAGATTACAGTGGAATAGGCATGTTGCATACTCAATCTATAGCCCTTAAAGGTGTTTTAGACAAGAGGCAAATCTTAAACTCAACCTTGGATGATCAACTAAGATGGGGAAGAACAAGGTAGGTCTCTTCAACCTTAAGGAGGCCAAAAGGATAGATTCAGGGCTTAACCTTCCAAACACTGATAAGACGTGGAAAGAACTCTAGGATAATCCTCATTGGATGAAAGTCAAACTGTTCAAGTGGCTGGTTCAACAGGGCAAGATTCTGACATGAGATAACCTAAGAAAAAGAGGCTTTGTTGGCCCCTCAAGATGTCACTTATGTGGACAACAGGAAGAAACTACAAATCATCTCCTGAATAGATGCACTTTCACTACAATAATTTGGAATTGGGTTGGAGAAGTCTTCGAGCATATAGACAGAAATGTAAATGACATCATTGCTACTTTGAAAAAATGGCGGGATAATGAGATCATTAACTCCGCCTGGACGTTGAACCCAGGATTCATAATCTGGAATGTTTGGAAGGAGCGCAACAATAGAATTTTCAAGGATAAAGCTAGCCCGGTGCGCAGCATCATTAAGCTAATCCTTAAACAACTCAAAGAGACTGTTCATATCTTGGGAGGTGTAGCTACTGGAAAACCCATCAGACAAAGAGAGGCCAGAATATTGGAGAAGTTAGAGCTCAAGGTTCTTCTCCCTCAGTGTTCTATGCAGATCAACAAGAATACCTTAGCAGAAAAGGCTTCATGGCAACCCCCTTCACATGGCTTTTTAAAATTTAACATAGATGGGGCCTCAAAAGGGAATCTTGGAGAAGCACGTTATGGAGGGGTCATGAGGGATGAGGAAGGAAACATACAAGTCATCTTCCACAGTTATCTAGGAAAAGCAACCAACAATATCGCTGAGCTCATGGCGATGGAATTATGCATGGAAATACTACTCAAGTACAACATTCACAATGTCAGCATTGAGGCTGACTCGGAATTAGTCATTAACTCGGTGAAGAGGATAAATGTCGGCGCTGCACCAAAGAAAATCTCAGGACACTAGTGGCTTCTGCAAGTCTACCAAAGAATCCAAGCACACCTAAGAAGGTTGAGAACTCTTAGGTTGGTGCATGTCCATAGGGAAGCCAACAAAGTTGCAGACTGGCTTGCCAATGAGGGGGTTCGAAACAAGTAGATCGACTTGTGTTGTTGGTGGTAGAAGGTAACGGATGCCAGGTTGAAGGAGGAATTCTCATCCCGGGCCCTCAGCGACAGACAGTAGTATCAGGAAAAATCAAGAGAAATAATTTTACTTCATGAAAACAATGGATAAGTTCACTTCAGACGGCCTATTAGTTGGTGGGGCCGAAAGGATAAAACCACTAATGGTTTACCATCTTCATCATTCGCCTTCCAAACCAAAGACAGTATTAATGAAAACCCAGCAATTCCACTCAGGAAGCAACACGTGGCGGAGGACTGAAAAAGCAAACCGCCTTCATCGCATGGTATTTAGCGAGCTTTTTAAGCTGCACGATATGGACTCCAGCCATTGGATCAGAAGGAAAAGATCAACAGTCAGTGTTGATCATGCAACTTTAGGGTTTTTTGGGGGGCTTTGCCCCTGCGCGGGTTGAATCTTGACCATTGGATTGTTAGAAGACAGATCTTCGGTCGGTTTTGGGGAGCAAACTTTGGATCCACTTGCCTGCTCTTGGTTCCAGGGCAGTCTAGGCCTTGTCTCTGTTTGATTATTGGAGGGTTTTTTGGGTACTTTGGATATTTTCACTCCCCCTTTGTGGGAGTTTGCGCCTCCGGGCATATGTTGTAACATGTGTAAAATATTCTTTTTACCTAAGTTAATAGAAGGACCGTCTCTTGCTTAAGCAAAACAAAAAGATAGACATGCCTATTGAAATAAATATTACATGATTTGTTTAAAGTAGCCTAGATCCATATTAACCCTAAACCTATCAAGTGCCAAGAGGGATCAAATATCTCAAGGTGGAAACCTCTTTTTTGAGTGCAAAACTTGAGGTTAGGATTGCACCTCGAGAGATTTTATCCCTTTAGGTGCTTGGTAGATCCGAGGTTAAGATGGATCTAGGCTGGTTTCAGGCTTGCATGGTCACACAAAGTTTGTTGAACATCTAATTACTCTGATAAGTTTAGATATGCTAAAATATGTGTAATATTAATCTTGTCATTTTAATTTTAAATTTTCTCATTTACCTAACTTGAATGATGAAAAATGATAGTAAATTTTTTGAATGCGAAGTGACTATGTAATAGTGTTGAACGATAAATAATGTGAATAATAAGAATGTAGGCAAGTACAAATAGTCTTCATTGTGATCAATCTCAAACTATTTTTGTCTATTCTTCTTATTGTCACACCTATTATTTTTTCCACCTTTTCATATTGATCATATGAAAAGTGTAGTTGAGATCATAGACCATTCAAATCTTTAACTGGAAATAGTGTAGTAAACATCATACCTTGTCTCTCTTGCTCTCCAACATTAGTAATAGATTTTTTCAAAGTCAATCATTGTGACTTATGGAGTGTTAAACCCCAAGTCAGTTTCAATTGTAGTTATTTTCTATTACCTTGTTTGAATGCAAAGTAAATAACAATGTCGAATGATGGAAAATGGGAATAATAAGAATGTAGTCAATTATAAATAGTTTACAATTTCAATAACCATGCATTTCAAGTAAATGAACATTTTATTTAAGATGAAATTGAGGTACATTATTTATGGTTGAATTACTATAGCACATAAATCAATGCACTTCGTCAATATTTTTTTAATTCTTACTCTTAAATAAATGCACACTATTAATATAATTACTTTGAAGTAATGTACATCATATATCTAGTTACATGAAATCATAAATCAACATGTACACTGAAATCAATATATCTAGTGTTAAGCCATATATAAGCCCAAATTTAACCCAAAAATATATTATTAAGCCCTATTATTGAGTGATTACATTTATATTATTATATTGTTATGTAGGCTAGAGCCCATAATGGTGCCATCCTATTATAATCATATCCTTTGTCTCCCATACACTAAGGAGACCCAGTCTTAGGATCATCAAATATTGTCTAGTTCATTGTATTTATTGTATAAGGAGGTTTCTCACTCAAATTGGACCGTAACTATTGGTTTCCTATCATTTTTAAGGAGCAAGGATTATCACATTTGGAATCAACGCTCTTAATCATAGGGTTTTTCTACTTCAAATGTGTCAATTCAACATTTTTTCTATATATATATATATATATATATATATATATATATTATATAGTATATATATATATATTATATATATAATATATATATATATTTATATATATATATATATATATGTATATTTATACATATACATATATACATATATACATATACATATATACATACATATACAATATTATAATATGCATATACATAATATACATATACATATATACATATATATATATTGCAAGGCTTCAGATTGCGAAATTCCACCATGTTAAGAAGAAATTTGTTGAACTTCTAGTCCAAGTTTCAAATCTTGGTTTTCTATATTTTGGAGATATTCTCCAAGGAAGTTAGGGTTTTTGTGTGCTCCATAATTCAGTCTCAAACAAGCCAATTTGACATTTTTGATATAACTTTTTTTCTATAAGATTTAATATAGTGAAACTTGGACCATATTAAGGAGAAATCTCGAGGAATATCTGGTTTCAGTTTCATAATTTGGTCCATACTTTGGGAGTTATACCCCATGGAAGTTAGGGTTTGTTAACAATCATAGAATAAATTTTAAATAGGTCAGCTTGGTATTTTGGCTATATCTTCTTGTCTATAATTTTTTTAGATTATGAAATCTTCAAGTATTTTAGGAGAAATGTATAGGTACCTTAGGTATAACTTCCAAAATTATATTTCAAGAATTGGACACAAGGAACACTATACAAGTTTGCTCGTGGGAAGAGGGAAAAAAAATAGGAAGTTTTAGGAAATTTACTATAACTTTAGGTTGGCACATCAGATTCGGTTCACACCTATGGATTTGCATAAAATACATATCAGAGTATCATAGAATAAATTTTTAGATCCAAAAGACCTCAAACCTCAAAGATATGCCAATAAATCTTCATCCTTTCAAATATTCTCCAAATTAAGGTACGTAACTTTCTATTAGCATAATTGTTCATTAGGAGACCCCCCTCTCTTTTTTTTGTAATAAAGAGGAGGTTTATTATTATTTTCCAACATGACTCCGAAGAAGGCTACTACACTAATTAAATTTATTGAAGGATTATCCTCGACTCATGAAGAAATTGAAGACTTAGAATTTAGGTTATTTCAATTAGAGAATAAAGTTAATGAAATGGATACTAGTAAGTAGAAAAAGGTGGATCCTTAGGTTCTCAAGAAAAACTTAAAAGGGGAATGGAAAAGAAGATGAATGGACATAAGGAAGTATGCTAAATGAATATGAATGAAAATAAGGAAGAAATACAAAATTCTATGATTGCCATGGAAAATCTTCTCTTGGAGAGGCTTCCTAAAAGAGATGTGGATATCCAAGGAAATGGTAAGCATAAGGAGAAGCATGTTGTGGAGAATAAATCTCATATGGGGAGTAAGCTAACATAGTTAAAGAGCACAAATTATGAATTACAAAACCATAATCATGAATTTTTAATCCAAGATCCACATCATCAGGGCTTCAAGTCAACACTATGAAACTACTACATTCTGAAGATTGATATGAGGAAATTTTATGGTAATGATCCTATTACATGTATATTTAAAATGGAACAATACTTTGATATACACTAAGTGGCATCCCTACAAAAGGGAAATATTGCATCCATGTTTTTATAACAATACCAAAATGTATGGTATCAATGGCTTTTTGAAAGAAAAAAAAATATGTTATGTCTTGGTCCATTTTTATAGAGGAATTGATAACACATTATGGGGATATTAAGAACAACACATTCCTTTTTCAATTGGTAAATATTCATAAGAAAAGGTCCTATTACAGAGTACATTCAACATTTTCAAAAGTTGAGCCTCAGAGTAAAGAATATTTCAAAGGATAACTTGTTAGAACTATTTATGGGCACTTTAAAAGAAAACATCCACATGAAGTGCACCACTTTGAACCTAAATCTATAGAGCATGCTTTCAATCTAGAAAGGAAAGTTGAAGGTAAAAATATGACCACTAGAAAATTGGTCACTAATAACTATAGATAAAATCATGCTCCCTTTCCTAAATTGACAAGGTTGACTCCTCAACAAATGGATGAAAGAAGAGAAAATGGACTATGTTTCAACTGTGAAAACAAGAATAGTAAAGGGAATAAATGTAATGAGAAGAGGTTATTCTACATAAATTGTGAAGATCAAGAAGATCAAGATGTGGAAATTTCACAAGATCTAGAGCTATAAGAAACTACTCCAACAATCTCTTGTCATGCATTGGCTAACATCAATACTCCAAAAACCCTCAAGATAGAAGGATATATCAAAAGGAAAAGGGTAATGGTATTGATATATTTAGGTAGTACCCATAACTTCATCAATTATAAATTGGGAAAACTTCTTAATTTCTTTGTCTATCCAACACCATAACTTCATGTGATGACTACAGATGGAGGTGCCATAAATTGTTCATGGAAGTGAAATAATATTAAGTTGAATATGGGGGAGTATTTATTATTTAGTCCCATGATTGTAATCCAAATGGGTGGTACTAATGTTGTATTGGCAGTCCAATGTTTACAAATATTAGGAACAATGACCCTTAATTTCCAAGATCTTTTCATAAATTTTTATCAGAAGGAAAGGAAATTGAGCTTAGAGGTATCCAAGGGAAACCTAGTAAAGTGATAAGCTCTAATAACATGACAAAATTGATAAAAAAGGGACACTAAGGTGTAGACACACAATTGTATTCATTAGGCATGGCATCTCTATCCTCTATGCCAGTAGATCTTCAAAAGGTTATCAATAATCATGTTACAACATTTGGAGAAATACCTAAGGGTCCTCCATCTATCTGAGAACATGAAAACATTGGTAATTTGCAACCAGGAAGGGTACCACCTAAGCTTATGTCTAATAGATATCCACATGCACGGAAGATTGAGATTAAGCATATGGTTCAATAAATTTTAGAGGTCATCATAATTCAACCTAGATAAGGTGATTTCTCTTCACTAGTGATGATGGTTATCGAAAAGGATGGTGTTGAGCCTCAACCTTACACCTTCCTACACACCCTCTTAACCCTCATACTCCACTCACTTCACTCATCCAGTGGTTGAATCATTGCATTATAGTTTAAAAAGGACTGTTTATATGGTTTTCTAACTATACTGATGTCTGTTGTTTGGTTTAGTCTTTTGTTCATGCAGCTGCGGAAACTTGTCAATTTCCGCAGCCCGCACAGGATTCCGCAGCCATTTTGTTAAAGGTTGTGCTCCAGGTGTCTTCTGAAGGAACGGGACATATGGGCATGCTCCAGATGGCATGTACATGGATCGTGTCCCTTTGAACCATCCAAATCATCATTTTGAAACCGCGGTCAACCTAAGTCAAAGACGTGGCCAACCGAAGAGTCCAGCGGTGGCACATTACTGTTAAAGGAACGTGAATGATACGTGGCCTAATTCCTAGCTCACGGAGGCTCCAGCGCACCTGAGGATCGTTTTTGAACAACGAATCTAACAGCCCACCACTCCAGGATTTAAGAAGCATAACGACAGTTAACTAGATATCGGCTCATGAGATCAACGTGTCCATGGCACACAGTTAATAGCCTAAGTAGTTGATTAGTTAACTGTAGGACTTTTACATTATAAATAACGCATTTTCAAACGCTGTAAAGAGACTTTTGGATGCATAGAATTTCTGAACTATTATGTAATTTCCGCACGCTGTTGGTTATACCACCCCACTGTTTTACATGTTGCTGATTTGAATACATGA
>APFE031680868.1:0-149438 GCA_000404065.3 Pinus taeda
CATGAGGAGTTTACTGGGGGGCGCACATCAAGGTGGATTCCTTGATCCCCGACACCATTAGTCTCACTATAGCAGGCAACGTAAGAGATGATAGTGGTCTATGACGTTGCATGATATTTTCCCCTCGTATTCACTGGATGCTTGAAGGGCAAGTGGTGTGGCACCGTTGGAATTTGAGGGGAAATTCTTGAAGGACACGACCAACTTGGCACCCTTGGCATCACAATTAAACTGTTAGGTGTGGCACCCTTGGAATTTCAGGGGAAATTCTTGAAGGGCACAACCAACTTGGCACACTTGGCATCACAATTAAACTGTTAAGTGTGGCACCCTTGGAACTTCTAAGGAAGTTCTTGAAGGGCACAACCAAACTTGGCACCCTTGGAATCATTAAAAATAAATGATAATAAATAAATATAAGTAAGGAATGAAAACTAGAAAGTTTACATCAAGGGTAAATGATGATTAGAAACCATGGTAATTACATCAAAAATAAAACTTGGAATAAGGAGGATCATAGGAAGAAATAAATAGAGTACCTTAAAAATTCTACCTTCCCCATGTTGGAAAATTTTAGGTAGATTAGGTGGTTTAATTAGATAAAAGGGGAAGACAAGCATATTGTAAGGATAAAGATTAATCCTCAACCAATTAAACTTAATTAAGAAAAGAGGAAGGTGAATTAAATAAGAAAAATAAATTAAATTAGAGAAATGTAGAGAAGCTCAATGTGGCATCAACCAGCTAAGAATATCCATCTAAGAGATAAACCTGAGTTAAATTAGGGAGTAGATTGGGGATAAAATCTTGACTCACTAATTGAATTCAAGTAACAAACACAATTTAAGGAATAAAAGGGGGGGATAAAGAGAGAACTAGGAGAATAAATAGGAATCTTGTGAGGTGATGAAAATATTAATTTTAAATAAAAAGTTAAGTAAATAATTTTGGGTGACCCTTGATGAGAGAGTGACACATGGGTAGGTGAATAATAAAGCTATTAAATTAAAAAAAAATATATTATAATTATGCATCACATGCCAAGTGTCATCTATGAGGACTCTTATAAAAGAAGGGGCAAGCCATGGTAGAGGGGACTTTTGGGAACCCTATTGTTGGATGGATGATATGATGTCAGAGCAGTGATTACAAAGCTATAGTGAGTTTGGTGAGGTAGAGGATTTTTAGAGAGGGGACTGTTGAGCTAAGGGTGCTCTCCTCTGCCAGCTAGATTCTTCCTCCATTGTACAATGCCATTGCAGCTCGGGGGTCCGCGGGGAAGAAGAGTACCCAAGGAGTAGGCTGGGAGGTTAACCGGTGGGTCTCGTTTTCGGATCAAGTGCGTCATCATACACTCGCAGAAGTTTCTGGCAACAAGGGAATACCAGCGACAACAAAGAAAGCGGAGTCTCGCCTTCCGGTGAATGGTACATATGTATTTCGTTACTACTTGATCTTAGATTAAAAGTATGTAAATGTTGTGTTATGTTCCTGAAATGAGTATTAGCAATGTGTGTGTTGAATGAATTGAAATCTCAATGCGTTTCTTTTCTGGTTGTAATTGCTGTGAAAAAAAAAAAAGGAAGTATATAGTTTTAGATGGTCCTTACACTTGGTATCAGGGCTTTAGTTGAACCCTTGAGACCTATGGGCCCATACACGCATGACTAGTTTTGTTAAACATCTACTACATTCCACCGTAAAATTGTGTATGAGGTTTCCATCCAACTCTTAGATTTTAGGATATCTCTACAAATACAAAATACTATGTTTTTCTGCATATTTTTAAAATAAAAATACGAAATTTGCAAATTTAGTTTTCCTTTTGGGCAAGTTGGATTTCTAGAAAAGTCGGAAACCAGCTCGAAATTTTGGCAGTAGGCAATGGAACCATTTTTTCCATAAAATTTCCCTGTAGTTTTCCACATTTATACCTATAAATTTCAAGTTGCATTGGGATTTTACAGTAACATGTATTTCATGGAAACCACATACCTTATGGTGAACAAAAATGAAATTAATAGCAATTTTTTTAACAGCAAAAGATAGAACAACCAACTTCCATTTACAACAGAAAGTTATCCCTAAACAAGAAATAGTGTCAGTGAAATTCCTTCAGGTTTTCTGCAGAAAATTAGCTTGCACATTTAAATGTAGAGGCTTGTTTTTGGGCACATGAGCTATAGTCCCTTTGGACTACATTTGATCGTCATCCAAGTCTGTTTTAGATGAATCAAATAGAATAACTTTTTGGGCAGCTACCAATCTCAGCCTGCAATACTGAATGGACCTCATCGATTTTTTGTTAAAGGAACTTGTGTCGAAAAAGGAATTCATTGGAGTACAATGGGCCAATAGAAGATGGGTTAGTGAGGGGAAGGTCTCAGTGCCGTTAGGGAAAGAAGGTATGTTCCCAACCATTGTAAAAGAGATCTTTTGTAAGAAGGTTGATTCAAGGAGTAATGAATTTGCGTTGAGGCCTCCTTATAGTACACCAAATAGCAAAGAGAATAGATAAAAGTGAGTTTTAAAAGAAAGGAAACTAGCACTTTTAACAGAAGTCTAAGTGTTCTTTAATGAACATGGGAATTGTCATAGTTTTGTTGATGATGGAACCCTAGCCATGAGATGAGAGAATAAATAACTCACATAGTAAATGAAGAATGGAGATTTTGGGAAAGATATGTTGGTAATGTGTCTACCCTGGCGTGCTCTCTCTACTGGCAACTTGTCAGAAATAGTACTTTATGTTTCTTCTTTGCCACCATCAGATAGGAGAATTCATGTGGGATAGTGAAGGAACTACAAAAAAAATGTTGTTGAGGATCGCTGGGAGAATCTGTAACATGAAGCGTTAAGAGGAATCGTTGTTGACTACATGTAGTTGCATCTGAGTAGATCTTCTCGCTAGAGTTGAAGATTGTGCGGAGATCTTCGATGGAGTTTGAATCCACGTGGAAAAATATTCTCTGGAGATCTTTTTGCAATATTCAGAAAGAAATGAAATTAAAAATATGGAATACTTACTCTTTGTATGCTTCAGAGATTTTTTTTTGTTATGCATCTTTCACACTACTGAGTTTTATTTTTTTCTAATAATCGTATTGAATTGGAAGTAATCTATGGAAGTCATGGAAGCGATATTATCTTCATGGAGGTAGAAAGATTATTACATTAGGAAGAGATTGATGTAGTTGTGAAGGAGGATTGTTCCATACGACAATATCCCTCTCTCTGCTATTGCGTATCACGACCCCTATTTCCTTCTATTCCTTCGGATCCAAGATTCGGTGCCCAAGGATTAATGTTGCGGCCTTGCTTCTTTAGATAAGGAGACAATTGTGGTTCATCTCTTTGTTGGTGCCATTGTTCCTCTCTTAGGTTTTTAATTATGTTATATTCTATCAGTGCTCTAGGAGACCGAGGTTATTAAGTTTCCATTTGCAAATTTAGCTTTTGTGAAGATATTTACACTAAATTCAAATTCAAATTTAGTGGGTTAATGAGTAAAGTCAAAAACAAAGTTCACATTGGAATTTTTAAAAAATGTCAAAGGAAACATTAAAGTCTAAACTCAGCCTCCTCTAGACTTTCATGAAGGAAGAGGATCTATTTAAAGTACTTATCCATGGAGCACGAATATTTACTTGTGGAGATAATAAAACTAAATCTAGAATTTCAGTTTTTCAAATATTGGGCATTGAAGATCGAGCGCTATCAGAATTAGTGGTCGTTTACCCTCTTTTGCTGACGTGTCCAGAGAAAAAAAAATTATGGAGTTAGTGAAAACGGTCGAGCATATAGGGCTCAAGAAGGGATCTAATATGTTTGTAATTACTATGCATGTTTTTTTTTGTACACCAAAATAAATCATAGATATGAGACTTTAGTGTTTGAGCAGTTTTGGGTTCTCAAAGAAACAAATTTTGTAATTATCGCCATGGATTGTGGCCTATACAGAGGAAAAATTGAAGCGTAATATAGATTTTCTGGTCAATCATGTTGGACTCTCTTTAGATGATTTTGTTAAGGTTCCAATGATGTTTTCATACAGCTTGGAGAAGAGGATAATTCCTCGGTACAAAGTACTGGAGGCATTCAATTCCATGCAGGGGTTGAAAACAAAGATGCGTTTATGAACTATTGTTGTGTTGCCAGAGAAACGTTTTTGGAGAAATTTGTTAATTCCAACCATGAATCTTCCTTGATTCTGCGATATATTTACCATGGTGGCTAAGATGGCAAGTTGATGATTGACAAGGATTCATACGAGTGTGTGTCTCAGTAACCAAGGTTTACCAACATTGTGACACTAAGCCAGAAGCCTCAATGTGACTTTTACTGTGCTTTATTTTTCTTTTTAAAGTTCTTTTCTTCAATCAACGAATAGGAAATTCCACTTTTTAATTTTTAACAGTTAGATGTCTTACTTCGAACAAGAAGTACACCATTCATTCAATAAAATATTTTGTAGAAAAATAAATTGTAGCCGGCAGGTTCAAGGCCATGGGCTTACCTAGAAATGCAAGTGGATTTAAAGATGTCTTCAAAGTTAGTGGCCCAAACAGATACAACAAATGCGGGAAGGAATGAATGGATCATCTTCTTGTTTCGCAATCGTTGTTGGGCACCACACTAAATAAATGATAATGTAAGTGAAATGAAGAAGAATCATGGGAATGTGCTTTGATTATAACATAGATTCCTTTTTGACATCTAATTTGACATACTACATGGGGAAATTGGGGAAATTAAATTAATAATGGCAGGAAATAAAGTAAATTTGTGAAATTAAAGTAAATTTCTCTCAAATGCAGTACAATAGAAACTTCCACATTTGACCAGTTTGGAATGTTTAAAATATTTTAATGAGGAAAAACAAGTGCAGTATATAAAAATGAATAAACCTTGAGGTAAACAAATTACTGATTATACCCAACATGTTTAGTTTGTTGTTTGCGCCACAGAAAATCTTCCAGCAGGAAACATTGTTACTACCACAACAATTTCCGGTGAGAAATATTGTTAATCAAGGTGACACATTAACCTCTTTAAGCATGTCGTTCCATGATTTAATGGATCCATTTTGTATATAAAAGTCATTTTAACATAAATAAATTAAAATGTTGGCAAGACTAGATGCTAAGTATTTCAAACTAGCACTTAGATTACTATACATGCCATATTTTGAGGATAACGAAAAGATGATTAATCTCAAAATAAAAATAAAAATGGAAGATGATAAATTAAGAAATATGGGAGAAATCCACAATAGTGTAAAGGTAGGTGAAATGGTAGTTTGGCGGTCAATGCTGGAATTTTCAACATTGCCAGAGCACATTTACAGATACGTGGATAGGGACAATGTAAACCCAGGATTGTATGGTCGACCAATTTTAAATATAATTATTATTATGGTAAAATGAGGTCCAAAAGGTTGATTTATTCAAATTAGTTTTTGTCTAAATGTTAATATCAAAATTAAATATTTTTACAGGGGTACTTTCCCCGAAATGTCTTTTGATTTTCAAATACTTACCAAGTCTTTAATAGCCGCATATATTTAGTAACCTAGATAGTTGTAACACTAGCAATTAACCAATGCCCTAAATTATAGATGGAAATTAACCAAGTTAAGAAAATCTGTCAGTAAAAATGCTTCTTTACCTAAATGTAAATAATATCTCAAATAGTTCTTGCACTATTCTAGTCATTTACGCTTCATGGTTGTGCTAGTTAACATTCTCAAAATCATTACATTTTTTTAATTATTTAATTATTTCTCCATATAAATAATGGAATTTATTATTATATATTATTTCATTATTAATACTTGTTCTTAGATATCTTATATACTAATGTATAACAATGTGTCATACCATACACTTTTAGCTATATAAACAGATATATACAAATAGCCATTAATGTAAGCCCAAATTAATTATTGTTTCGAATTGGTTTCCCTATCATACATGCATGTAACATAATAATTACCTTATGCTAGTGGTATGTTATATAACACAATATTTACTTATGCTTATTATTATTATTAGGGTTTTTGGTACTTCCAATATTGAAATCATAAAACATTAGAAGCTTATTCTCTCTCTCGTTTTACTAATGACATTCTCAATTTATGTTATGATAATGATACCAACCACCACTACCATTTACATGACATAATGTGGTCTAAGCCTACTATGTTGAGTAGATTGATTGTATTCTTTTTATTAAAATCTTATAGGAATGTTTGAATTTGATAGGTGAATTATATAATCAAGAACTTATAAATGCATAAATTGTTCCTTTGGAAGTATATAAACATAACGGTAAATTATAGAACCACTAAGGGGTTATGATTTTATTTGATTTTTATCTTATAAGGAAAAATCATGTTAAATTGTAGTAGGATTCATTGGTGAGCCATGGTTATAAGAGGTACAAGAAGGAGTGGGGCAACTAAAGGGCGCAACATGGCACCACAACAACAACCAACTCCTACCACCACACCCAATGATGGGGAAAACATCACAACACCAGAAAATATATCAAATGGAGAAGTGTTGAACTTAATGAGATCATTGCAACACATGTTCGAGGCATTAATACACCGTTTGGAACAAGAGCATGGAGGACTTGTCATAGAAAATGAAGCACCCAAAAACACTACAAGAAATTATGTACGTCGCGATTTGGAAAAGGTAAAATTTCCAGAGTATGAGGCTTGTTTCATGGAACTACTCTGTTATGCCCCTCAATTAAACACAAAAATTCTCAAGGTGGGAAAAATTTGTGTATGGATTAAATGTAAACATTTGGGCGAAGGTTAGAATCTTAATGCTTCACACCTTGCACCAGGCAGCTCAGCGGACGATCATTGTAGAGGAGGAGATCATGAGAATTTGGACCTTGCAATTCAACAAGGCTCAGAGGATCAGGAGTACCAAGTGGAAATAGTATGGAACATAGAAATTTTCAAAGGCGTCATGTGCTCAATCATTAAAAGTGGTCAACAGGAAATCAAAGAACACCATATAAGCATCCATCTCAGCATCCGCACATGGTACCTCAAAAAACTCGTCAACCACAACAACACCGCCCTATGCGACAACACAAGTCACACCACCTCAGCACCGATCCCAACAGTCTGGCTCTTTCTAATAAAGTTCCAGGCCAACTCGCGGTTCAGTTGGTGGTAAGGCAATATACATGGCACACCCTAGTGTTAAGAAGATGAGTGCGGACCTGAAAACACTCTTCTTTTGGAAAGGGATGAAGAAGGACATCGTGAACTTGGTAGCAAGATGCTTAGAGTGTCAGTGAGTAAAAGCTAAACACAGACATCCAACAGGTTATTTGCAACCCCATGAGGTACCAAAATCTAAATGGGAAGTTATATCAACGGACTTCATTGTAGGACTACCAATGACCTCAAGAAGACATGATTCCATCTTTGTAGTGGTGGACATGTTGACAAAGAGCACCCATTTCATACCAGTTAAGACTACATATAAGGCACCAAAAATAACCAGATTTTTGTTAATGAGATTATGAGATTGCATGGAGTGCCTAGGAAGATCATATCTGATAGAGGAGTAGTGTTTACAGTAAGATTTTGGACCAGTTTCCAAGAAGCTTTGGGAACCCAGTTGAACTTCAGCACTGCTTATCACCTAGAGACAGATGGGCATATAGAGAGGACTAATCAAATTCTTGAAGACATGCTTTAGATGTATGTGATGGACCAACACAAGAGATGGGAGGATTTTTTACCACTTGTGGAATTTTCTTACAATAATAGTTATCAGAGTTCCATCAAGATGGTGCCATTTGAGTTCTTATATGGAAGATCTTGCAGAACACCTCTTAGTTGGGACTGACTACCGAGTATTAATAGGACCAGAAGTGGTGCAAGAGATGGAAGAACAAATGACCATGATTAGGAGGAGGCTAAAGGAAGCTCAAGATAGACAAAAGAGCTATGTTGATGCTCATCGGGTAGACCGAAGTTATAAAGTGGGGGATAGGGTGTTCCTGAGAGTAAGGCCCCAAAAAAGCTCTATAAAATTTGGAAAGGGAGAAAAATTGTCTCCACAGTTTGTGGGACCTTTTGAAATATTAGAAAGGAAAGGGCTAGTGGCATATAGGCTTTCCTTACCTCCATCTTTAGCTCGTATGCATGATGTGTTTCATGTTTCTGTTTTACGTCATTATATTTCAGATTCTTCTCATATTATTGACTTTGGTCATTTGCAGGTCTCGGACGAGGGAGCAGTGATGATCGAACTAGTTTGCATACTGGACCAGAAAAGTTTGTAGCTTAGACGTCAGTTAGTCGACCAGGTCAAGGTGTAGTGGGACAATTATAGTCCCATTTCAGCTACTTGGGAGGACGCCGAGGAGATGCGTCATTGTTTTCCTTACCTATTCCAGGGACTTCGAGACAAATTCTATTATTAAGAGGGGGTGTATGTAGTGCCCGCTCTAGTTGACTGATAGTGAGATGACGCAAACATTTAATTAGACATAAGGCCCACACTTTATTCTTTGAGGACCTCAGGTTGAGGATCCGGACACATGACACTATTATTTGAGATATTCATGGTTGTGATGTTTATAAATGCTTTCCATGGATATTATGATAGCATGAATGGTTATGTATCTTATCTATCAATGTTTCGATGATTGCAACATTAAATAATTAAGTTTGGTCTCTATTTGAACTTATGACGTGGGTAGTAAAGAATATGTATGCGCTCTACTAAAAGCATAATGATGATAAATTTGATGAATAGGTATATTTCTATGATGTTACGACGTTGATAGCTTAATGAATATGTATGTTTCCATTGATGATTAGTGATGATAGCCATGAGAGATGTGTCCCCTATGTTACCTACTTTCTTTAGTTCAGGCTTACAATGGACAATGATGTGAATGACCAAAAATTGTAAATGATGCTATTATGATAATGAATAACATTGAGAGACCTTGTTACTAATGTTTATTGAGTATGGCAGGAAACAATCAGAGGCACTCGCATATGACATGTCGATGACACCTGGTTTGATGAAAATTCATATTATTTTATCTTTTAAAGTCTAAGTCGATCTTGAAATCTGCCATATATGTTTAACTATATTCTGATGATATGTTAATGGTTGTAAGCACATATTAGTTGCTTGACCGAATGAGTCACATATGGGTGATGGGGTTGTACAGGTGGATGGAACTACATGGGAGGGGTGGGACAGAGTCCCTGATCTCACCCACTAGCACTCCCGTCGTGACTTGGGCTGGAAGGGTTGAAACACCTTCGCCTTAAAGATCACGATGCCATGAGGGCAGGTCCCAAAGTTGGGTCGCTCATGAGGAGCCTGCTGGGGGGTGCGCATCAAGGCGGATTCCTTGATCCCCGACACCATTAGTCTCACTATAGCAGACAACATAAGAGATGATAGTGGTATATGACGTTGCATGATATTTTCCCCTCGTAGTCACTGGATGCTTGAAGGGCAAGTGGTGTGGCACCCTTGGAATTTCAGGGGAAATTCTTGAAGGGCACGACCAACTTGGCACCCTTGGCATCACAATTACTCTGTTAGGTGTGGCACCCTTGGAACTTCTAGGGAAGTTCTTGAAGGGCACAACCAAACTTGGCACCCTTGGAATCATTAAAAGTAAATAATAATAAATAATTATAAGGAATGAAAATTAGGTAGATTAGGGGGTTTATTAGGTAAAAAGGGAAAGACAAACATATTTTAAGGATAAAGATTAATCCTTAACCAATTAAACTTAATTAAGAAAAGAGGAAGGTGAATTAAAATAAGAAAAATAAATTAAAAAATGTAGAGAAGCTCCATGTGGCATCAATCAACATAAGAATATCCCTCTAAGAGATAACCTGAGTTAATTTAGGAAGTAGATTGGGGATAAAATATTGACTCATTAATTGACTCCAAGTAATAACCACAATTTAAGGAATAAAAGGGGGGAATAAAGAGACAACTAGGAGAAGAAATAGGAATCTTGTGAGGTGAGGAAAATATTAGTTTTAAATAAAAAGTTAAGTAAATAATTTTGGGTGACCCTTGATGAGAGAGTGACACATGGGTAGGTGAATAATCAAGCTATTAAATTAAAAAAAAATATTATAATTATGCATCACATGCCAAGTGTCATCTATGAGGACTCTTATAAAAGAAGGGGCAAGCCATGGTAGAGGGGTCTTTTGGGAACCCTATTGTTGGATGGATGATATGATGTCAGAGCAGTGATTACGAAGCTATAGTGAGTTTGGTGAGGTAGAGGATTTTTAGAGAGGGGACTCTTGAGCTAAGGGTGCTCTCCTTTGCCAGCTAGATTCTTCCTCCATTGTACAACCCCATTGCAGCTCGGGGGTCCGCGGGGAAGAAAAGTACCCAAGGAGTAGGCTAGGAGGTTAACTGGTGGGTCTCGTTTTCGGATCAAGTGCATCATCATACACTCGCAGAAGTGTCCGACAACAAGGGAATACCAGCGACAATAGAGCAAGCGGAGTCTCGCCTTCCGGTGAATGGTACATATGTATTTCATTACTATTTGATCTTAGATTAAAAGTATGTAAATGTTGTGTTATGTTTCTGAAATGAGTATCAACAATATGTGTGTTGAATGAATTGAAATCTCAATGCGTTTCTTTTCTGGTTGTAATTGCTGTGAAAAAAAAAAAGCATATAGTTTTAGATGGTCCTTACACTATATCCCATTTATAGTGATATCTAATCTCAATGTGCTTGAACCTATCATGGAACATAAGATTCTATGCATGTCAGAACCCATCATATGTCATAGTATATCATATTTGTGCATAAAATATGCTCAAACAACTCTCCAAAGAGCTTTATCAACCATATTGTTTCGCATCCAACCATGCTAGAAACAATGCATGCTGTCTCTCAAAGCAACAATTTTCTTTGTCTTAGTCATACTCAAATCAAAAGACTTTTGTTTTTGACTCAACCAAGAAATCATGGAAGACCCCAAGCTACAACAACACCTAGATGTGCTTTTCCTATCAACATCATTTTTAGTCTCAGTTAGCATCAATGTATCCATCAAGTTTATGAAAATGTGTCTCAATCCATGATTAGACATCTCAACATATGGTTAGTAACAATCCAATATACATACCTAGGCTCTATTTGGCTCAAGGAACATGTTGCAAATCATTAATCCATTAGGTTTTCGGCTCATCATAAGGTCCATCAAATCAAAATTTGAAGAGGAGTCTTCTTTCAACGACTTTAGTGTAAATCATTGTGCCAAATATTTATTGATATACTTCTATTGACATGGAAGTGCTCATCATTTCTCTGTTATACTTCTACTCTCAAGTAATTGATCATTAGGGCTCAAAGGCCAAATCCCTCTAGAACTAAACATGAAGATGATATGATATTGTCGTAAATAATTGTTAGCATATATAAAACCAAACATCAAAGACATACCTTCAACCTTTAAGAGAGGTTGAAATCTTCATCATATGTCCATTAATCCAGGCATGTCAGGTCCAGTGGACTAACTTGAGTCCATGTGGGACTTTCTCTAGTTTATAATCATGAGTATCATCTTATGTGCCTCAAATAATTGAGGTAGACTCAAGTATGCTACTTCCTCATATATCATAGAGGAAGGCATCTTCACATACATCTAATAATAGTGCATCCGATAATAGGTGCTAGGAACTGATCAACGTCTTCTTTCTCAGAGAGTGTCTTCCCTATTTAATATCATGAAAGCATCTTGAAACTACTGCATATTGTCATCTAGAATGATCCTTTCATGAAGGACATATTTCTTTCATAATCTCATTAGAAATTTTCATCCAACCTAACAATCTACTCCCTTTAAATAGGAATCTTTTTCAATCATAGTTATCAACCTGAGGGATGGGATCCTTCATTCAAAGCTTGAGCTCTTGTCCATTTATCAAGTTCCACTCTAATCATGGGATGGATCGACATTATTCTCGATCTCGATATAGAAGAATTGATACTCACATCCATCTGATGTACCTATAGACCCCAGAACAAAAGCAAGAGCAATAATAACAAACTATATAAACATACTGAAAGGGTACCTGATGATGAGGTAGGACTATCATTATTTTTATAAATAGGAAAGTGGCTTCTTCGTTATACTGAACCAGCTCCCTCTGAGAGCTAACTCTTCTTGCAATGCTCTACATCATGATGATCCTCAAGAAGGATCTGCTTTCCTTGATCACATCCTCATCCAAGAAGTTAGAATCATTAAATACTTGATGTAGGAAGAATAACCAATAGCCTGAAATGATAAATCAAAATAAGAGTAGTGTCACAAAGAAATGAACAAAGTACTTATCTTTCATGAGGATTGTAGGAAACCATATTCTCCCTCTTGATCCTACCTCTATGAGTTTCAACTTTCTATCAACCATATTTCAAAGTTATTTCCAAACTCTTCCTCTTGAACTCCATCTGTATCCTTAATTTCTATTAGAAGCAACCAAGCTCGACGATCTTTGACAATTGAATATTACATCATACCCTCACCTAAGGTTTCTTTGAATCTGTCACATGTACTTAAATAACTGAATGTATTTAAACTGATCACATCATATCTAAATCACACTAGGGTTTTGTTGTGGTAAAACAAGCACCCCCCATTTTTACTTTATTACCTTCATAATAATAATGCTTTGGTTTGGTTAAATTTGTGGGATTTTCACTTTCTTTGGATTTTCATTCGATTGCTTCATTGAGTGGGATTTCGTGCCAAATTCCTAATGACTCTGATTTCTCTGAGTTTGGACTTATGGTATGCAAACGATGCTTATTCAAAGTTTGGTTGATTTTCACTACCTCAGTTTAAAAATGTATAAAATGTATTTTACTTTTGTAAATTTAATTTTGATAAATTAGATTTTTTTTTTTGTAAGCTCAGTAGGACTACATCTTCATCATGTCCAATATATCACCCCGATCATGGTGGGGAATTGAACTGGTGACTTCCCATAAAGGAATTCCTTAACAGAGCACCTGATCACCATCTATCTAAGACCTTGTGGACTAGATTAATTTTTAATTTGTATATATTAATTATTTAATAATCTCGTTTAATTAATTTAATTTAAATTTGTAAATATTTTTTTACATTTTTTTAATCCATTAATGTATTAATTAACTATCATATAGAACCACCACAAACTGGAGATTGTATATTTATTAATAAAATTAATATATATATATAATATATTTTAAAACATAACCTAGAACTTGAAACTAATTAAAAAAACCAATTTCCTTAAAGTTCATGGGATCTCAGGGTTCTCAAATGCTAGTGGTTGTAGTTTATGTTTGTTTTAAAGAATATTTGTTATATTGGAGGGAGGCCCCACTCCACGCGGAGCCTGGGTTCTCCCTCCCCTTTACTTCTCCTCCTTATTACTTATGGGGCTCTAGGAATCCAACCCACCCCTCCTCCTTGTCCTTCACCTCCTTATCTCTCCTCATCTCCCCCCCCTCCTCCATTGTCTGACTCCCTTTTTAAATATCGCTCGGGCTCCTTCTAACCCATGAGCCCTAGGCTCTCTCCTACCCACTCTTCCCTTATAACTCCCCTCCCATATAATCCTCCCAGTAATAATTTTATGTCTGTAATACTTTAACTATGGAATTTTTAGCCAGATAGCAGATTGTTATACCCTAATTGTGGAACTTTTTAACTAGACAGTAATTGGGGTTTAAAAGTTTAAATTTTCATAAGAATACCTGGAAAGTATTTTTGTTGTTGAGGTCATTCCTGGGCTGTTGATGCTCCAAATTTTCTCTTGTTACCAAAAGACCAAAAACCTCCCAGCCAAACTGGGCACAATCTCGGTACCCAACTCCAAAATACTTCAAGTTCGATGTAATTTGGCCCCCATGCCCAAAAGCTTCAAGAACAACTGCTCAAATTTTCTCTCTGTCTAAGATTTTCTTCGTGTTTCATTCTTTGTTCTTTGTGTAAGAACCCAAAATAATTCCCGTTATGTCCTCCTTAATTCTCTTATAACATTCCCCATTCACCGCCCTCTCCCACCGTCTTCTTATCCAGGTTTAATTAAGGGTTTTGAGCCAATCACAAGTGGAGCAAGCCTCTTCTTCTAGCGTGCTCCCTCCAAAAATTAGCGGTGGTCATATATATTATGGTAGGGAAGAAATATTTGTTTTATTTAATGATAATCAATCATTAATTCCTTACATTACTTCCATGTTTTATTACCTTTATTTAATGTTGTTGGTATCACTATTCTATCCCTTTTTGATGAATTTATACCTTCAGTACATTTATATTAATTCATACTTGAATGTATTTGGGTTTTATTATTAATAGTTTATATTATTTTCCCATATATATATATATATACTGCATAATTCATTGTATATATTAATTATATATTATGATGGTGATATAAGTACTTCACAACAAATATTCATTTCATTAGTTTATGATATGTTAGTAGTTATGTAATTTAAATTCATTACCTTATACTTGGACATTCTCCATAATTAGTTAGTATGCCTACTAGTGTCGTTCAGTGCGATACATGCATATGTAACTATCATATGCATGTCTCGTATGCATGACTTATATATTTTCCATGGCCTTGATAATTCAAGGTGGGTGGTACCAATGCCTCCTTTTATGGTTCAAATTAGGCCTTTCAACTATTATACCTTTTTAAAATTATTTTATTTTATTTTAATTTCATTATTTCAAAATAATTATTAATAATTTTTTATAATAATAATTTTATTTAAAATTCAAATTGATTAAAAAATTATTTATAGTTTTGTTTTTTAATTTGTATAAATTAATATTTTTTATAGATATTTAAAAATACTTGATTTAATTATTTAATTTTTAAATTGATTTGGAATTTAGGAATATAGTGTAAAATTAGTTTTTTTAATAAAATTAAGGCATGCATTTTCCAACACTTTGGCAATTTTGACACCTCAACTTTGGAAGACTCTATCTTGAGTTCTACTTGGCAAAATGAGGCCTAACATGGCTCATTTGAAAGATAGAATAGTGGAGAACAATCTGACAATATCAGATCAAGTGGATCTAAATATTTAATAGCCCAAAAATTTAGCAGAAGATTGAGTAACGAAGTTGTAACAAAATTGGTCTGCTGAGTTTGATTTGGGAAGATTCCATTGGCTGGGAGGAACTATTGTCGCTTATTCATTCTCCAGCTTGTTCAAAGGATAATCAAATATCCACATGAAACAATCATATAATGAGATTTATTTTGTTTAATTTATCCAAATTGTTTTTTATTTGCCAATTTGTTTTCCCAAATTGATTTTGTTATGCAATTTTAATTCCTTTTAATTTGATTTTGGATAGGGAATTTGTTGGAAAATATGAGGTAAAGGGATTTGGAAGAAATTCAATGACACCAACAAACAGGGAAAATATATTTTTCTAAACTAAAATCATTATAGACTTTCAACAATTTTTTTATAGATATTTTTTTGTAAAATTATAAATATCAACTTCGTAGAGGAGGAAAAGGGGGGTTCCTCTTCTTTGAAATTTTAATGCTCTTTACACTTTTGTTAAGGGGTTTTAACTGCATATGAAGGGGGGAACTTAGTTCTGGGTTGTTTGGGGATTTTCCTTTTGAAATATGGTCTTTTTCTTAGAGGAAGAGAGTATGCACATTTATAGTTGTTCTTCCTACTAGTAGAGATGATAATTTTGTAAGGATTCTTGGAGATCTATGGAGAAATAGAGCAAAGGAATCAAATTTTATTGATTGTATTTTCAAGTATTTTTATTTTTTAATGCAAATCACATTTTTTTAATTGTAGATCTATGTCAATTATCTCATATTGTGCACTTTTGTGTGATATGAAGATGGTTGTCTTTAGGATTAGCTACCTAATTCATTAGTCTCATGGATATGTTGTTAATTTTCACTTTTCTCATGTGCTTAAATGATTTCTGATTAACTATTTTCTCATAAATCTGTCATTTAAATCACTTTAATTGTCATTGTAATTAAATGAACTATTTCCTAGTTTTTATGGCACATCAATTTTATTTTAAAATGTCCACACAAAGCATGTCATGAACTCACTATATAAACTCTTAGAAATTTTTCTATAGTTTGAGATTCATCATAAAAGGGGCATGTTAAATCCCCATTCAATCACCTTTCTCTCAGTTTGGATTAAATCTACATCTTCGTAATCAAGATAGATTTATTTTTATATCACTTGCATCTTAGAGTAGATTTGCATTTAGATTTAACTATTGCATTTTAGAAGTCCTCTTATATAGGGGAAAACTTTAGTGTGGCTTGTCTGAGCCCTTAATTTAGCTTAAGGATTTCTTTCTTGCATGTGCACTACAAGAGGGTAAATTTGATATCTCTCCTCTTGTTGACTATAAATAGAAACACCATAAGTCATTGGGGGGAGAGAGGGGTTAATTGGACCCAATAGAACCAGTCAGAGCCATCATTTTAATGGATAAGAGTCTAATTTTGGACTTTGACCATATGACCTTGCCAAATGTTGATGAGGTCATTTTTCCCATCAACATTTTAGGTGCTAGAAGGAGGGCCAACATTAAGTTGTTTTTTAAATGTTTTGGTTTTATGGTTTATTTATTTTCGATGGCTCCTTCAAAATTAACTACTTGGAGTTGTTTTATCAGACCTCCAACAACCACCACTCCAATAAAGGTAGTAAGTGTTGGCATTTTGACTAATGTGTTTTCCTTGATGGTAACCTATTTGATGAGTTGTCTTTTGATGGCAACCTACTTGATGAAGATGTCAACAGGATATGTCTACATGTGATAGAAAAATAATATTAGTTCAGAGACAGAGGAATGATAAAGATGAAGTTTGAAGAAGTATATGTAGGTTTGGTGAAGCAAAGTTGAGTATACATAGGTTCTATGAAGCATTGTCATGTACATACTCAGGTTTGGTGAAGCAAAGTAAAGTATACATAGGTTCTATGAAGAAAAGATGTGTACACACGTGGGTATGTAGAAGAAAAGGCACGTACATATTTCGCACCATGGTATTCCAAATACCAAGGGTCTTTACCATGGTATTGACTTATGGTATTGAGCCCAACAGTGGATATTTGATCCCATCCACGAATACCATTGGAACTACTATGGTTTTGACCTATGGTATTGTCTAAGGGCTAAGCTATATAAGGAGATGAAGATCAAAGTCTTTGGGGTGTGGAACTTGTGAATATTTCATGAATAGTTAGATCTGAAGAAAGTATGCATGTAATGGGCTATTAATTATTTTCTTTATCTGAAACTACATTTGCACTCGATAATTTGATGATGGATCAGATCCAATAGGTCTAAAATGACTATATTGATAATGGATTAGGTTGATCTGTGATGAAAATGTTTTGACATGTGATTATTTTGTGTATGTCGATATCTAGGTATGTATGAAGTTCTATTTTGCAGTGAAGGTTTTGTGTCAATAAGTTCATATACATACACGGGTTTGATAAACTAAAAGGCGCGTACACACGTGGGTTTAATACTGGTAAGTTGCGTATCTATTCAGATTTGTACGCGGGTTTGATTATTGAGAAGCACATATACATACAGAAATGCTTTGTGGAAAACATGTATATAAGCTAAGGTTTTGCTAAAAAGGATGTGTGATCAGTCTAACTAGTCTTGCTATGTTTCTGCTATCTGACAATGAAGTCTTACTTGATTATTTGGGGTTTAACAGTGATAGTTGAAGTTGAATTGATTGATTGAAGAATGATGATGCTACTAGTTGTATGTGAATGAATATCAATGATGATTTATTCTATTGCACATGGTTACTTAATGCCTATTGATGTATTGATACACTAGTTTAAGTTAAACATATGATGAAATAACTGAAAAGTAAGTTTACTGGATATACACTAGTTGTTTGCATGATAGTTGCGTACATACATGGGTTTCCTTCAATAAAGTCATGTACATAAATATAAGTAAGAAAAGAAAAGTTTAAGTGAGCTTTAAAACACTGATTCACCCCCCCCCCCCCCCAATATTTTTCCCAACAAATGGAATCAGAAGAGAAGGTCCTTGAAAGAAACTTGATCGCTTGAAGGGGATTCGTCAAGATGATGGGAAGAAAGAAGATTGCTTGAAGAAGGTATTCATAAAAATATGACATTGATATATCAGATGTAGTGACAGTTACAGATGTTAGCAAATATTAAAGTTTGGGAACACCCCATTTTATATTGATCAAGAATGAAGAAGACAATAAAAAAGAATTATCAGGTATGTGTTTTTTTTCTAACTGTGATCCATTTCCTTTTCTATGAAATAATGATGGTGATGATGGAAGTGAAACAACTGAGCTTGCACTTATGGGTAAAAGTGAAAGTAAGCACTCTAAAGAGAAAAAAAAATTCAAAAATGATGCCTCTAGAAGCAGAAGATTAAGACAAGTCAGAAACAATGGACAATGCAAATGTGTCTATGCCGAGTAAAGATAATTATCAACAATGGAAAGAAAATATGAAGTATAATCTAATGGATCTTGGTGTTTGGTATCTAGTATGCAATGGCTACACCAAGACTCCTCCATTAGATGAGGAAGTGCAAAAGAATAGTAAGGCTTTGAGTGACATATTTTGTATCATACCTCGTTCAACATTAAATAAGGTTATGCATTATACAACTGCAAAGAAAGTGTGGGATAAGCTACAAGCAATCCATGAAGAAATCCCAAAGGAAGATTCCCCATCAAGGGAACTACAAGGTAATCATATCCCTAAAATTGTGTCCAAAATGTCAGATGGAGTTGCTGATTCAAAAGAAGACATGTTAGAAGAAAATTTTGATCTTAGAACAAAACTTGATCTTGCTTTGAAAAAGACTGTTAATATTAAAGATAAGCTGCATGGATATGATAACAAGGATAATACTGCTATGGTATCTAAATAATATTATGAGGGTCTTGAGTTGAGATTGTTTCTCTAAGAGAAGATATTGAAAAATCATATAAGAGGAATGAATAAATACTTCAAGCATTTGAAGAACAAGAAAATGCGCTGAAATATGAGATTCTCAAATTAAAGCAGCAAGTGGAATAAGGAAGAAGGGTTGAAGAAGTTACAAAGAAGAAGTATCTAGAAAAGGAAAAATAATATCAAATAATGGAGGTTGAGGTAAACATCCTAAAAGGTAAATTAGAAGAAAAAGATAAACATTTGTGATTTCAAGATAGTACTAATATTTTGGATAATATTCTTAGTAGTCAAAGTGCTCCTGCCATCAATTCTGGTCTTGTTTTTCATGAAACTATTGAAGGAGAATCTAGTTCACAAGTTGAGGCAAGGAATTTAAAGAGTAAAAATGCAAAACCTGAAATCCTCAACATAGAGATAAGAAGTCAACCTGATAAACAACTAAGGAAATAAAATCTTCAAAGAAAATCCTTCAATCCTAATTATAGAAATGTTAATCGATTCTCTCCTCTGATCAATAAGGTTTAATGTTCTATATGTCAAAATTATGGATACGCTGCAGCTAATTGCAGAAGTAGTATGTTTCAAGATAATAACTGCCTCACAAAAAGATCATCAACTTCCAGGTACTTTAAGGGATATTGTTTTACTTGCAATATATTTGATCACAAAGCCATTGAATACAATAGAAGGAATATGAAACAGAAATATTATGATTCCTCTACTAATATAAGATGTTATTCTTTTAACAAGTTTCAACATGTAGCAAAAGAATGCAGGAACAAGTCAATGGATTGCCGCAGACAACATGGTAAGAAACCAGATAAGAAAATTGATGTAAGAAGACCTGAAAAAGATGGATCCACCAACATTTCTCATAATAAACAAAAACAAGAATAACAGATAAGGTGTGGTCTTTCTCTACTCATTTAAAGAAGAATATGAATGGTACATAGATATCAAATGATCTCATCACATTACTAGAGATAAGAGTAAGATGGAGTCTCTCAAGAAAAACAAATATGGTAATGTTATTCTTGGAACAAATTCTCCAGCAAAAGTTTTGGGAAAGGGTAAAGCCAGAATTAATAAACATAGAGAAGATGTTGATGCTTTATTACTTCAAGGACTAAAGCATAATATTATAAGTGTAGGTCAAATAGCAGATAAAGGAAATATAATTGTGTTTACATCAACCAAGTGAAAGGTTATGGGTGAAGAAACTAGAAAAGGCATAGCAAGAGGATATATAAACTCTGAAAAATGATATATGCTTAAAGAATAATATTCTCGCAGATATGAGGAGGATTATGACTTAGAGTAAAAGAATATGGTGCCCATTGCATTCCGTTATTCTTAAAAGAATACTTCTAACAGTGACAACAAAAGTGATGTGAGGTACTTGACCTCATAAGAAAAAAATATTATTATCAGGTCCATAGGATCAATAATCTTAGGGGGAGAAATAAATGTTTTGTCTTGATGATGATTCCTATGATTATTTTGATATTCATTTTACTTATACTGTTGACAATGCATCTAGTGTAGTAACATTGAATAGGTACATACAATACAGGGTCAGGGGGAGTTGAAGTTGTGAAGTTTCAGTATTTCACTTTCCATGTGTGGATCCTATGAAGACAAGTTGTGTATATACATGAGTTCTTATCTGAACAGTGATGTATGTTTTGCTATGATGAAGAAACAATGAGACAGACTCAGAAAAATGAGTTGATATGCTTAATTCAATTATTATTTGGATTTCTTGTTCTGATTGTTGATGGTTACAGTATGTTGATGCCATTTAGAAGTGGTTTTGGATTTTATAAGTTGTTTATGCCTTGATGGATAACTGATTAATGAAGATACTTTGATGTTATTACTGATATATGAGATGATATGATCATATCTGACAATGAACAGTTGGCACAAGTTAAGGGGGAGCATTTTCTATGCTTCTAATAGTGCATTTTTGGCATTATGTTTGTTTTAGAATTCCTTGGTACATAATGGTGATGCTTCTTATGTTGCTGAAGTTCTTGAATGATGATGCATGAGTTGCTAAACATGTTTATGCTTATCATATTAAGCATCATAGAAAATTCTCTAATGATGATACATGTATGATATGTTGGGGTTTGTTGTGGAAAGAACTTGTATACCTTCCTATTATTATTTGATGATGATGTTGTTCTCATGGATGATGCCTATGGTGCTTACATGAACTACATGTACATGATATGATGCAAATGGATTTGTGAAGATATGGTTATTGATATTTTACTGCTATATCTACTGGACGATACTTGGAGACATGGCATATGCTTGGTTGATGCATGAAAATATATTCTATGCTTTGATGAACATGGGTTGAGGCTCTTCAAGAGGATGAGTTGATATCTAATCTATATGGAAACATCTTATGATGTTGATGTTGCATACTTTGTCACAGTTTGATGGTATTAAAGCTACATTGTCTTATCTTGCAAATTGATGATGAAAATGTGCAGGTTAATATTGATAAATTCTTATGGTGCAGATCCTACATAATATATGATGGTTTCTGAAGACTATCTTGGTCTTGTTACCTCACTATAGTGGTATTTGGTCTTGATTATACGTTTCATGTATGTCATTTGATGTAAAGGTCATGTAAAGACCTATGATTTAATCATTAAATTTAGTCATGTATGGACTATTATGGTAGAGTTTTTTTGGGCATGTGATGTAACTTGTAACCCCACTGTGATTGGGTGGTTGATGTAATAACAAAGTCAAATATGCAAACCCACTATGATTGGGTGATTGATGTAAGTTTAAGTCATTGGTGATAGGAAAAGTCATATTCAGTTGAGTCATAGAGTCGTGTACTTCATTGTACTTCGTTTAGAAATTTCAGCATGTGCTCAGGGGGAGCATGGCCAATATTCAATGTTCATACTCAACAATTCAGATCCACAATGCTCAAGAGAGAAGCCTTCATTCATCATTGGTCAACCCTTTTCCCTTGATGTCAAAGGGGGAGAGTAAATTGGTGTTTGAAAAACTTGGTGCTTAGCTTGATGTATATTTTAGGTATCTACAAGTGGTGGTCACCAAACACCAAAGTGGTTGCCATCAAGTCCAAAGGGGGAGATTGTTGGCATTATGACTAATGTGTTGTCCTAGATGGCAAACTACTTAATGAGTTGTCTTTTGATGACAACCTACTTGATGAATATGTTAACAAGATATGTCTACATGTGACAGAAAATGAATATTAGTTCAGAGACAGAGGAATGATAAAAATGAAGTTTGAAGAAATATATGCAGGTTTGGTGAAGCAAAGTCGAGTATACACAACTTCTATGAAGCAAAGTCATGTACATACTTAGGTTTCGTGAAGCAAAGTAGAGTATACACGGGTTTTGTGAAGAAAATCCACGTACACACACATGTATGAAGAAGAAAAGCATGTACATATTCCACACCATGGTATTCCAAATACCAAGGGTATTTACCATGGGATTGACCTATGGTATTGAGCCCAAAAATGGATATTTGATCCCATCCAAGAATACCATTAACGCTAGTATGGTTTTGACCTGTGGTATTTTCTAAGGGCTAAGATATATAAGGAGATGAAGATCAAAGTGTTTGTGGTGTGCAAGTGATGAATATTTGATGAATAGTTAGATATGAAGAAAGCATGCATGTAATGGGCTATTAATGATTTTCTTGATTTGAAACTACGTTTGCACCCAAGAATTTGATGATGGATCATATCTAATAGATCTGAAATGACTATATTGATAATGGATTAGGTTGATCTATGATGATAATGTTTTGACATGTGATTATTCTATGTATCCTGAGATCTGGGTACGTCTGAAGTTCTATTGTGCAACAAAGGTATTGTGTCAATAATTGCAGATTTGTATGTGGGTCTGATAACCTGAAAGGCGCATACACATGTAGGTTTAACACTAGTAAGTCATGTATCTATTCAAATCTGTATATAGGTTTGATTCTTGAGAAACACATATACACATGGAAATTCTTTGTAGAAAGTGCATATATAAGATATGGTTTTATTGAAAAGGATGTCTGATTAGTCTAACCAGTATTGTTGTGTTTCTGTTGTCTGTCAATGAAGTCTTGCTTGATGATTTGGGTTTAACAGTGATAGTTGAAGTTGAATTGATTGATTAAAGAATGATGATGTTACTAGTTGTATGTGATTGAAGATCAGTGATGGTCTATTATGTTCTTACTACACATGGTTACTTAAAGCCTATTGACACATTGTTACACTGTTTAAGTTAAACATATGATGAATTAACTGAAAATTAAGTTTATTGGCTATATTCTAGTTGTCTGCATGACATTCGCGTACATACGTGGGTTTCCTTTAGTAAAGTCGCATGCAAAAGTATAAGTAAGAAAAGAAAAATTTAAGTGAGCTTTAAAATACTGATTCACCCCCCCTTCTTAGTATTTTTCTCAATAGTAAGACTCTTGTCAAAAATAAAATACAATAGAAATACTTTTGCTTTTGATCACCTCCTTTGATTTATTTTAGATTGTAATAATTTTGATATTTATGAAGATGTCATTTTTAGGATCTTCATTCTTACTTTGATCAGTAAAGCTACAAACTGGTGCCAACCATTACCAGTTTCCTTTGTACATAGTTGGGATGAATTTTCAAAAAAATTCCTTTACGCTTTTCACGAATATAATTGCTAGGGCTTTTCTAAAAAGGAACAAGTCGATGTATCGACATAGACAACATGGTAAGCAACCATATACGAGTATTGATGTAAGAAGACCTGAAAAAGATGGATCCACCAAAATTTCTCATAATAAGCAGAAAGAAGAATAATATATAAGGCGTGGTCTTGCTCTCTGCTCATTTAAAGAAGAAGATGAATGGTACATAGATAGCGGATGCTCTCATCACATACTGGAGATAAGAGTAAGATGGAATCTCTCAAGAAAAACCAATATGGTAATGTTATTCTTGGAATTAATGTTCCAACAAAAGTTATGGGAAAGGGTAAAGCCATAATTAATAAACATATAGGACTTGCTAATGCTTTATTAGTTCAAGGAATAAAGAATAATATTATAAGTGTAGGTAAAATGGCACATAAAGGAAATATAATTGTGTTTACATCAACCAAGTGCAAGGTTATGGGTGAAGAAACTGGAAAAGTAATAGCAAGAGGATATAAAAACTCTGAAAAATGATATGTGCTTGAAGAATAAAATTCTCGCAGATATGAGGAGGATTCAGACTCAGAGTAAACGAATATGGTGCCCATTACAGTCCATTATTCTTAAAAGAATACTTCTAACGGTGATAGTAGAAGTGATGTGAGGTACTTTACCTCATAAGAAAAAAATATTATTATCAGGTCCATAGTATCAATAATCTTAGCGGGAGCAATACATGTTTGGTCTTGATGATGATTCCTATGATTATTTTGATATTCATTTTACTTATACTATTGACAATGCATCTAGTGTAGTAACACATAATAGGTACATACAATACAGTGTCAGAGGGAGTCGAAGTTGTGAAGTTTCAATATTTCACTTTCCATGTGTGGATCCTATGAAGACAAGTTGTGTAAATACGTGAGTTCTTATCTGAACAATCACATATGTTTTGCTATGATGAAGAAACAATGAGACAGACTCAGGAAAATGATTTGATATGCTTTATTCAATTATTATTTGGATATATTGTTTTGATTGTTGATGGTTACAGTATGTTGATGCTATTTAGAAGTGGTTTTGGCTTTTATAAGTTGTTGATGCCTTCATGGATAACTGATTAATGAAGATACTTTTATGTTCTTACTGATATATGAGATGATATGATCATATCTGATAGTGAACAGTTGGCACAAGTTAAGGGGGATCATTTTCTATGCTTCTAATAGTGCATTGTTGGCATTATGTTTGCTTTAGAATTCCTTGGTACAAAATGGTGTTGCTTCTTATGTTGCTGAAGTTATTGAATGATGATGCATGAGTTGCTAAACATGTTTATGCTTATCAGATTAGGTATCATAGAAAACTCTCTAATGATGATACATGTATGATATGTTGGGGGTTTTTGTGGAAAGAACATGTATACCTTGCTATGATTATTTGATGATGATGTTGTTCTCATGGATGATGGCTATGGTGCTTACACGAGCTACATGTACATGATATGATGCAAACAGATTTGTGAAGATATGGTTATTGATATTTTACTGCTATATCTGTTGGATGATACTTGGAGACATGGAATATGCTTGGTTGATGCATGAAAATATATGCTATGATTTGATGAACATGGGTTGAGGATCTTCAAGAGGATGAGTTGATAGCTGATCTCTACAGAAACATATTATAATGTTGATGTTGCATACTTTGTCAAAGGTTGATGGTATTAAAGCTACATTGTCTTATCTTGCAAATTGATGATGAAAATGTGCAGGTTAGTACTGATAGATGCTTATGGTGTAGATCCTACATAATATATGATGGTTTTTGAAGACTATATTGGTCTTGTTAGCTCAGTATATTGGTATTTGGTCTTGATTATACGTTTCATATGTGCCATTTGATGTAAAGGTCATGTAAAGACCTATGATTTAATCATTAAATTTAGTCATGTATGGACTATTGTGGTCAAGTCTTTTTGGGCATGTGATGCAATTTGTAACCCCACTGTGATTGGGTGGTTTATGTAATAACGAAGTCAAATATGTAAACCCACTATGATTGGGTGATTGATGTAAGTTTGAGTCCTTGGTGATAGGAGAAGTCATATTCAGTTGAGTCATAGAGTTGTCTACTTCATTGTACATCCTTTAGAAATTTCATCATGTGCTGAGGGGGAGCATGGCCAATATTTAGTGTTCATACTCAACGATTCAGATCTACAATGCTCAAGAGAGAATCCTTCATTCATAATTTATCGGCCCTTTTCCCTTGATGTCAAAGGGGAGAGTAAATTGGTGTTTGAAAAACTTGGTGCTTAGATTGATGTATATTACAGGTATCTACAGGTGGTGGTCACCAAACACCAAAGTGGTTGCCATCAAGTCCAAAGTGGGAGATTATTGGCATTATGACTAATGTGTTGTCTTAGATGGAAACCTACTGAATGAGTTGTCTTTTGATGACAACCTACTTGATGAAGATGTTAAAAAGATATGTCTACATGTGACAAAAAATGAATATTAATTCGGAGACAGAGGAATGATAAAAATGAAGTTTGAAGAAGTATATGTAGGTTTGGTGAAGCAAAGTCGAGTATACACAACTTCTATGAAGCAAAGTCATGTACATACTTAGGTTTGGTGAAGAAAAGTAGAGTATACGCGGGTTTTGTGAAGAAAATCCACGTACACACGCAGGTATGAAGAAGAAAAGGCATGTACATATTCCACACCATGGTATTCCAAATACCAAGGGTCTTTACCATGGGATTGACCTATGGTATTAAGCCCAAAAATGGATATTTGATACCATCCAAGAATACCATTAACACTCGTATGGTTTTGACTTGTGGTATTTTCTAAGGGCTAAGATATATAAGGAGATGAAGATCAAAGTGTTTGTGGTGTGCAAGTGATGAATATTTGATGAACAGTCAAATATGAAAAAAGTATGCATGTAATGGGCTATTAATGATTTTCTTGATTTGAAACTATGTTTGCACCCGAGAATTTGATGATGGATCAGATCCAATAGACCTGAAATGACTATATTGATAATGGATTAGGTTGATCTATGATGATAATGTTTTGACATGTGATTATTCTATGTAGGCTGAGATCTGGACATGTCTGAAGTTTTGTTGTGCAACGAAGGTATTGTGTCAATAATTACAGAGCAGGTTTGATAACCCAAAAGGCACGTACACACGCGGGTTTAACACTAGTAAGTCATGTGTCTATTCAGATCTGTACATGGGTTTGACTCTTGAGAAACACATATACACATGGAAATTATTTGTGGAAAGTGTGTATATAAGATAGGGTTTTGCTGAAAAGGATGTTTGATCAGTGTAACCAATATTGTTGTGTTTTTGTTGTCTATTAATGAAGTCTTGCTTGATGATCTGGTTTTAACAGTGATAGTTGAAGTTTAGAATAATTAAAGAATGATGATGTTACTAGTTGTATGTGATTGAAGATCAGTGATTGTTTATTCTATTCTTACTATACATGGTTACTTAATGCCTATTGATGTACTGTTACACTGTTTAAGTTAAACATATGATGAATTAACTGAAAATTAAGTTTATTGGATATGCACTAGTTGGCTGCATGACATTCGCATACATATGCGGGTTTCCTTCAGTAAAGTTGCATGCAAAATTATAAGTAAGGAAAGAAAAGTTTAAGTGAGCTTTAAAACACTGATTCACCCCCCTTCTTAGTATTTTTCCCAATAGTAAGACTCTTGTCAAAAATAAAATACAATAGAAATACTTTTGCTTTTGATCCTCTCCTTTGATTTATTTTAGATTGTAATAATTTTGATATTGATGAAGATGTCATTTGTAGAATCTTCATTCTTACTTTGACCAGTAAAGCTGCAAACTAGTGCCAACCATTACCAATTTCCTTTGTACATAGTTGGGATGAATTTTCATAAAATTTCCTTTATGCTCTTTAGGAATATAATTGCTAGGGCTTTGTTGAAAAGGAACAAGTCGATGGATCGACATAGACAGCATGGTAAGCAACCATATAAGAATATTGATGTAAGACAACTTGAAAAAGATGGATCCACCAACATATCTCATAATAAGCAAAAAGAAGAATAATATATAAGGCGTGGTCTTACTCTCTGCTCATTTAAAGAAGGAGATGAATGGTACATAGATAGTGGATGCTCTCATCACATTACTGGAGATAAGAGTAAGAAGGAGTCTCTCAAGTAAAACCATTATGGTAATGTTATTCATGGAATTAATGTTCCAACAAAATTTATGGCAATAAAACCATAATTAATAAACATAGAGGAGTTGCTGATGCTTTATTAGTTCAAGGAATAAAGCATAATATTATATGTGTAGGTCAAATGGCACATAAAGGAAATATAATTGTGTTTACATTAACCAAGTGCAAGGTTATGGGTGAAGAAACTGGAAAAGTCATAGCAAGAGGATATAGAAACCCAAAAAAATGATGCTTTATTAGTTCATGTTTTTGAGGTATATAAGCTAGGGTTTTGCAGAAAAGGAACAAGTTGATGGATCACCACAAACAACATGGTAAGCAACCAAATAAGAATATTGATGTAAGAAGACATAAAAAAGATGGATCTACCAACATTTCTCATAATAAGTAGAACGAAGAATAACAAATAAGGTGTGGTCTTGCTCCCTGCTCATTTAAAGAAGAAGATGAATGGTACATAGATAGAGGATGCTCTCATCACATTACTGGAGATAAGAGTAAGATGGATTCTCTCAAGAAAAACCAATATGGTAATGTTATTCTTGGAACTAATGTTCCAACAAAAGTTCTAGGAAAGGGTAAATCTAGAATTAATAAACATAGAGGAGCTCTTGATGATTTATTAGTTCAAGGACTAAAGCATAATATTATATGTGTAGGTCAAATGGAAGATAAAGGAAATATAATTCTATTTACATCGACCAAGTGCAAGGTTATGGGTGAAGAAACTGGAAAATTCATAGTAAGAGGATGTAAAAACCCATAAAAATGATATGTGCTTGAAGAACAAAATTCTCGCAGATATGAGGAGGATTCAAAATCAAAGTAAAAGAAGATGGTGCCCATTGCAGTCCATTATTCATAAAAGAATATTTCTAATATTGACTGCAGAAGTGATGTAAGGCACTTGACCTCATAAGAACAAAATATTATTATCAGGTCCACAAGATCAGTAATCTTAGGGGGAGCAATACATGTTTTGTCTTGATGATGATTCCTATGATTTTTTTGGTATTCATGTTGATTATACTACTGAAAATGCATCTGGTGTAGTAACACTGAATAGGTACATTCAATACAGGATTAGGGGGAGTTGAAGTTTTGAAGTTGTAATATTTCACTTTCTATATGTGGATCCTATGAAGACAAGTCGCGAATATACGTGAGTTCTTATTTGAACAATTGTGTATGTTTTGCTATGATGAAGAAATAGTGAGACAAACTTAGAAAATGATCTAATATGCTTAATTCAGTTATTATTTGGATTTCCTGTTCTGATGGTTGATGTTACAGTATGTTGATGCTATTTAGAAGTGGTTTTGGATTTCATAAGTTGTTGGTGCCTTGATGGATAACTGATTAATAAAGATACTTTGATGTTCTTAATGATATATGAGATGATATGATCATATATGACAGTGAACACTGGGCACAAGTTAAGGGGGAGACTTTGCTATGCTTCTAATAATGCATTGTTGGCATTATGTTTTCTTTAGAATTCCTTGGTACATAATGGTGATGCTGCTTATGTTGCTGAAGTTTTTGAATGCTGATGCATGAGTTGCTAAACATGTTGATGCTTATCAGATGTGGCATGATATAAACTCTATAATGATGATACATGTATGATAAGTTGGGGATTGTTGTGGAAAGAACATGTATGCCTTGCTATGATTATTTGATGATGATTTTGTTCTCATGGATGATGCCTTTGGTGCTTACACGAGCTACATGTACATGATATGATGCAAATGGATTTGTGAAGATATGGTTATTGATATTTTACTACTATATCTACTGGATGATACTTGGAGACATGGCATATGTTTGGTCGATGCACAAAAATATATGATATGCTTTGATGAACATGGGTTGAGGATCTTCAAGAAGATGAGTTGATAGATGATCTCTACGGAAAAATATTATGATGTTGATGCTGCATACTTTGTCATAGGTTGATGGTATTAAAGTTACATCGTCTTATCTTGCGAATTGATGATGAAAATGTGCATGTTACTATTGACATATGCTTATGGTGCAGATTCTACATAGTATATGATGGTTACTGAAGATTATCTTGGTCTTGTTACCTCACTATACTGGTATTTGGTTTTGATTATACATGTTATATCTGTCATTTGATGTAAAGGTCATGTAAAGACCTATGATGTAATCATTGTCAAATTTAGTCATGTATGGACTATTGTGGTCAAGTCTTTTTGGGCTTGTGATGTAAACACTGTGATTGGGTGGTTGACGTAATAATGAAGTCAAATATGTAAACCTAGTATGATTGGGTGATTGATATAAGTTTGAGTCCTTGGTGATAGGAAAAGTCATATTCAGTTGAGTCATGGAGTCGTGTACTTCATTGTATATCCTTCAGAAATTTGAGCATGTGCTCAGGGGGCCATGGTCAATATTCAGTGTTCATACTCAACAATTCATATCTAGAACACTCAAGAGAGAAGCCTTCATTCATCATTGGTCAGCCCTTTGCCCTTGATGTCAAAAGGGGAGAGTAACTTGGTGTTTGAAAAGCTTGGTGCTTAGCTTGATGTATATTAAAGGTATCTATAGGTGGTGGTCACCAAACACCAAAGTGGTTTCCATCAAGTCCAAAGGGGGAGATTGTTTGCGTTATGACTAATGTGTTGTCCTTGATGACAACCTACTTAATGAGTTGTCTTTTGATGACAACCTACTTGATTAAAATTCCAACAAGATATGTCTCCATGTGACAGAAAAGGAATATTAGTTTAGAGATAAAGGAATGATAAATATGAAGTTTGAAGTAGTATACACAGGTTTGGTGAAGCAAAGTCAAGTATACATAGCTTCTATGAAGTAAAGTCATGCACATACTTAGGTTTGGTGAAGCAAATTAGAGTATACACAGGCCTTGTGAAGAAAATCCACGTACACACACAAGTATGAAGAAGAAAAGGTGCATACATATTTTGCACCATGGTATTCCTAATACCAAGTGTCTTTACCATGGGATTGACCTATGGTATTTGGCCCAAAAACAAATATTTGATCCCGTCCAAGAATACCATTGGCACTAGTATGGTTTTGACCTGTGGTATTTTATAAGGTCTAAGCTATATAAGGAGATGAAGATCAAAGTGTTTGGGGTGTGCAAGTGATGAATATTTGGTTAATAGTTAGATCTGAAGAAAGTATGCATGTAATGGGCTATTACTGATTTGCTTGATCTGAAACTACGTTTACACCCCAAAATTTGATGATGGATCATATCCAATAGATATAAAATGACTATATTGATAATGGATTAGGTTGATATGTGATGATAATGTGTTGACATGTGATTATTCTGTGTATGCTGAGATCTGGGTATGTGTGAAGTTCTATTGTGCAGTGAAGGTATTGTGTCAATAATTGCAAAGCTGTATGCGGGTTTGATAACCTAAAATCTGCATACACACATGGGTTTAATATTGGTAAGTCATGTATCTATTCATATCTGTACACGGGTTTGATTCTTGAGAAGCACATATACACGCAAAAATTCTTTGTGGAAAGTGCATATATAAGCTAGGGTTTTGCTAAAAAGGATGTATTATTAGTCTAACCAGTATTGTTGTGTTTTTGTTGTCTATCAATGAAGTCTTGCTTGATGATCTTGGTTTAACAGTGATAATTGAAGTTGAATTCATTGGTAAAAGAATGATGATGCTACTAGTTGTATGTGATTGAAGATCAATGATGGTTTATTCTGTTCTTGCTACACATGGCTACTTAATGCCTATTGACATACTAATACACTGTTTAAGTTAAACAAAGGATGAATTAACTGAAAATTAAGTTTACTGTATATATGCTAGTTGTTTGGATGACAGTCACATACATACGCAGGTTTCCTTCAGTAAAGTCACGTAGAAGTATAAGTAAGAGAAGAAAAGTTTAAGTGAACTTTAAAATATTGATTCACCCCCCTCTTAGTATTTTTCCCAATAGTAAGACTCTTGTCAAAAATAAATACAATAGCAACACTTTTGCTTTTGATCATCTCCTTCGATTTATTTTAGATTGTAATAATTTTGATATTGATGAAGATGTCATTTGTAGGATCTTCATTCTTACTTTGAGAAATAAAGCTACAAACTGGTGCCAACCATTACCAGTTTCCTTTGTACATAGTTGGGATGAATTTTCAAAAAAATTCCCTCATGCTTTTCAGGAATATAATTGTGGAAAGGTTTGTGATAAATTAGAAGCATTGCGTAGATGGGAATCTGAGTCTTTGGAAAATTTTCTAATTCTATTTAAATAATTTTTTCTACAATTTCAATGCAAATATTTGTCTTCAGAGTTTCAGTTAGTAGGATGTTTTAAACATTTAGTGTCACTTCCCTGTAGTTATAATGATTCTAAGGAACCAAAAGATACTACATTTGTAAGCATATATAATACTGCTGAAGAGTCAATAGCTCAAAATAGCAATGCATATCCACTACAAATTGAGTATTCTAATGCTGCCAATCAACAACTTGAGCAAGAAGTAGATGCTACTGAAACAAATAATGTTGTTGTGACAAATCATGCTTCCTCTGCTGAATAGGAGGATCAACAAGTTAAAAAATAAACTAGAAACAACCTACATGAAATAATCTTATCAAGTAATCAACAACAAACAAATCAACAAGAAAATATGCAAATAGAAAATTCCATCTATATACAAACTGTTGCAAGTAATGCCAATTCTACTATTGCTAAAATCAATGATCAATCACAAGTTACAAAGCAGCCTAGCAACATTTCCAGGTCATCAAAATATATGTATCTCCTCCAATTCTTTCAAATAATAGAGAATTTTATTTTTGTATTGAGGAAGACATTAATCAATGGTTTGAAATCTGCAATAATGAAAATATGGTGGAATTTTAAATGCACATTCTGAAAAATGAGCAAGAATCTTTAGATAGAAATTTTTTTAGGCACGTATTGTTAAGTTCATATCATTTAGAGTTGAAGTGTCTCCTTCCTATTATTCATTTTGAGAATTTGATGGTCAATTTAGTCTATGTATCACTAAGGTGTCATAGCCTAACTTTACTTCTCAAAGGAGTAATTTAGTCCTTGAAGTCCTATGGTCAAGACAAGTCTGAAAGTGTGTGAGGTTTTCTACATAAGAAACTCGGTTCAGATCATGTTGTGGGTGTTTTCATTGTAAAGTTGTCAGAAGAAGTTTTCCAACGGTATATCCAGTTCTTCAAATTGACCTCCAGATAAAAAATAGAGCAAGTTGAAGTTTGCTCCTAAAAACAAAAAACCAAAGGAAAAAGGGCTAAGTATGAGTCTCGAATCTTGGATATCGGAGTTTTAAAGAGAGAGGCATTGAAACGTCTGGGGCACATCAACGATTAGTGATCATCGATATCATATATCGATGATCGGAAGATCAGGCATATCGGAAGCTCCAGAGTAGATTTTCAATTGGCAATCGGTGTTTGCATGTCGCAAGGGTGACAACTTTTAAAAATTGAAATAATGTGTAGTAGAAATTTTGGTGTTTTAATGGGTCATAATGGGACAAATCAGGGTGACACATGTCACCACTCACCAGGGGCCATGTGGAAAAGGATGATGTCAGATCAGAGATAAGCATTCGCAGGTTGAGGCATGTTGCTGCATCAAAGTAGAACCTTTGATTTAAAAACTTCGATTGAGGGGCTCCCATATGGGAGCTGGCCCACAGTAACAAAGAAGCGAAGGAACTGGGTTTAGAACCAAGGGTGATCACTCGTCAGCAATCGCAACAATGTGATATTGACATTTTATAGATAAACATATCGGGTTTTCTTATGATATGCATATTGGGAAATACTCGATATCATGGGCCCAAAGCGATATGGATAGGTGGCACAAGGAAACCAACGGTATAAGAATGAATATATGTTCGTGTTTAAAATCAAAGGTTTTGCCGAAAAGTTAGCAAAGATTTTTATAAATAGGAGAAAGGTTAGTAAAGGCTTTTATGTGTTAAAGCCTTGGCATGAGCCCTTCCCTTATTCTCTCTCAACTTGGATCAGGCCACGTCACTCATTGGAGATCGCAAGTCTTGACGGGTGCAACCAAGTGCAATATTATGAAATTGCCGATCTCCGAGTTCTAATATTTCAAAGGGGACCAAGAGCATATGTTCTAGTCCCATGTGTTACACATGGGGACCATCTGTAATGCAATATTCCAAAGAATTGTCCCCCGTCCTAGCTAAATGGTTTTGCCTTGGAAAAGTGAGCCTATGGTCACAAATCCCCTGGTCACATGGATTAATAAATTAGCACTAGGAGCTAAGGATACCAGAGGGTGGAAATCCCAAAAATATTAAAAGGAAGTATAAGGGAAGCGTGTGGGATAAGCACTTGCGAGATAAGATGATGGTTACCACCCACCAGTTTTGTGGCTTAAAATGCACCCAATAGTCATGGTTTAAAATCCTTTCCAAAGTCATGATTTTATGCTCCACTAATTTTTTTATGGTTTTGATTGTTCGAAAGGAACTCGATAAGCCCAAAAGTGACCTGATAAAGAAAAAAAGATGGAATTTACCAAGGCATATACAAGATTTTGTGGCATGATGGTAGGTAGTTCAGTATTTTCCAGTGCACTATGTGCAGATGAGGATAAAACTATTTTTTCTGAGTTCGTTGTTGTTCCTAAGTTTAACCCGAATCTTGTTGTTCTGATAAAACACACCTTTGATCCACTTAGTTGGATGAATGAAATGTATCTGGCCCTTAGACGAAATGATGTTTAAAGTCTAAGTATACAATGTAATAAAAGAATGGGGAATTGTTGAGAGTCGGAGGAGGCACTGTGTGTTTAAATATTTCAATAAAAATCTCAGTGAAAAATATTGCCTCTATTTTTCAGGCCCATTCCTGTGGTGTGTAGTTTCAAGTATGTGTGTTTTATTTATGTAAATCTAATATCCATTTCTGTAACTATTGTCTTGAATTCATCCTTAGATGCTCAGGATAAATGTAGATCTCATACATGATGGAATTCTTCATTTCTCTATCATGGTTCTTTTGAATATCTTGTTATTAGTTATGTAGCAGAATTCATAGTTATATGCTTTGTTGCATCTGACTGAATATTTTTGTGTTTCCCGCATTATTCACTATACTACAATAAATAAATGACTTGGAATATGTGCCTACCTTTCCTCTATTATCTGGATTTCTCATACATTCCCTGATGTTCTATGAACTTGTACCTCAGTGGTCCCTTCTCCCAAAAATTTTCATTAAACCTTATGTCATCTATCTCTAAGCTTAATAACTAGTCTAAAATCCACCTCCTATCAGTGTTTGATTGATAGTTGATACAGTGAGAGATCCCTCTCCAAGGTTAGGGGGATTGGACCTTAACCTACAAGTGGTTTGTGGTTACATGTGAGATTCCTTTCCTCAACCTTAAGGGATTTATAGAGTGCTAACATAGTGGTTCTATTGCTGAGGATCGAAAGGTTTTATCTTCTCTGGGAAATATCATCAAAGTTTCAGATCTGATTGCTGAAGGTGGAAAACAGTTAGAAACATAAAGGCTAAATCATTCACCTAGTGACTCCAATTTCAAAGAATCCAAAAGATCAACCATTCACCTTGTGACTCACTTCAAATTAGTTTTAGAGAAGAACATGCCTTGTCAGCAAAAGGATGAAAGGACAATATGTGAAAGTCAGGTACTTAAACTTGGATTTTCTTCAAGCTATAGTATTATGTTTATTAATTGCTTCTTGTCCTTTCCTGGAAATGTCCAAAGGATTTTCTTCTGTCTACTAAATCTGAATGTAGACTACAAACCTACCAATGAGTCCCCTGCTAGAAGTGTATATCATTCCCCTAAGGCTACAAATGCATCTCATTTTAGTATTAGCTGTCCTGAACAAGATATAACAATAATCATAGTCCAAAAAGTACAACTTCATCCCAGACCTCAGTCATATCTTCTACACAGTATACCCCATTAAATGTGCCAACCCCTTTGCATGAGTTACCACAAAATTATGGTCAGAGGCTACCTCAATTTGATGGTATAGGTAAGATCACAACAAGTAAGCATGTAGACAAAATCAATGACTTCATTGACCTTGAGGAAGTAGAACATGAAGATGTCAAATTGAGGTTTTTTGTTCAACATATTTAAGGAGAATTTAGGAACTGGTATAGAAGTTTGACAGCTCAAAGCATCCCTAATTTCCAATAGTTTGAAAATATTTTCCTTAACATATGGGAGGTTAAAAAGAACCCTTTTCAGATTATGGCTGTGTATTGGAATCTAAAGAGGCAGACTAGTGAGACAGTCCAAGATTTCTAAACCAGATTCAATAGTGTTTATGATTCCATACCTACTGATGTAAAGCCTCCCCCAGGACTGGATATGCTTCATTATGCAGATAGTTTTGACGACGATCTTTCCTATCATCTCAGAGAGAGGAATCCCTCCACTTTGCAGGATATGCAGGAAAGTGCTATTGATGTGGAAGAAAATATGTTGACCAAAAGAGCCAAAACGGAAGTTGAAAGAAGGGAAGTGGTTAAGGAGGATCTTTCTCCATTGTCAAACCATAAGCTGCATGCATTGATGAAAACCATGGAAATTTTGATGGAAACATTCATTATGAAAAAACAAACTAATGTTCGAGGGAAACAGAGAAAAACTCCTCTACAAGTAGATTTGGTAGAAAAAGGAGAGGTTGTTGATTTATGTCATAATAAGTTAGAAACTGGTTGTTTTATCTATTCATTTGAAGATAGTCCTGAAGAGCAATAAATGACATGTTCTCAGCAAGAGGATGTTTAATTTCATCAATTTAAGGAAAGCAATCATCCTGCATGTGACACTTATAACAACAATGAAGAATATGATGAAAATATTGAATTAAGAGAGCCTTATTATATTTTTGACATATACCATGAAGAAAGCAATGAATTTTCTGATGGTAACTCTCTATCTTTATGTTATGCTACATTTGAATTGCTGACAGAAAATTATAAGATCGCTAAGGAAGTAGGAAAGCAAGTTTAAGCTAGCATAACTTGGCAGCAATTTTCTTATATAGTTGATGACCCTGTTACTTGTTACATCGAAGAATCCTTCAGTCGAAAATCATAGTGGCCTTCTTTGGTTTTTGATGATCCAATAGTTGATTATTTGGATGGTTCCTGCAGTCATAGTTCTCCTCCTTTAGCTAGTTATGAGTCTGAAAACAGGGTGGTGGAGACTTAATTTGGCATCCATAATCAGTGTCTTGTCCAACATTGGTTTCATCACAAAGGTTGTAGGAAAATTTGTAGTAGGCTTGTGATTTTTTGTATGACCATGATAAGGATGAAGATATTCAGGAAAGTTTCTAACAGACTAAGGTTTCTTCTTTTGCTGAAAATGAAGCATATTGTATTCTTGATGTTGAATCTCATGTATTTTCTCCTGATTCTGATGGGTATATTCAACAAACTATTAATTATAAAGAAGAGGAGGGTAGGGAAAAAGAAGGTGTTGTTTTAGAGCCTCTTGCACATGAAGATTTTCCTCGAGTTTCATAAAATGAAGAGTCTACTAAAGAAGAGCAAGTTGTCCTAGATCCTATGGATGTGCACATTATTGCTATGGATAAGGTGGTTGCCTCAATTGAAGAGGGTGAGATTGATGAACTAAGTGTTCCCTTTTCTCCAAAACAAAGTCCTCTTACCAATCATAAGGTGAAAGTAACAAATTATGTTATTGAAGATTCTTTTGCTGGCCTCTTGGAATCATTGAAAGAAGAGTTTTTTCATCCCATGGCCAGTTTGTTGCAGGATTTATGGAAGCTTGTACTCTTTACCAATGTTGGTTTTCAGGATTAGTTGAATTTTTAGTTTCTACTCTCTTTCTTCTTCCTTTTTCCCAAGATAACTTTGAGTAGAACCTGGTCAAGTAGCCATTTGCTTGACTGGCTACATTGGAGGGAAGAAATCACTAATGTATATACTTTCAATAGGTGTGGACAATTATCATCATGGTTTGAAGCCCGAGGAGAAGGCTCTAAGACTTTGGTAATGTGCTGTCAAATTTCTTATTTTCTTTAAAGTTTTCAGCTTTGTAGGTCATTTAGTCAATTAATTTAAAAGTCTACCAGTCAGTTTGCAGTTAGTTGGTTTTTAATTTTGACTCCATTGCCCAATGGTTAAGTCACTAGTCTTCTTTTTGTTCTTGGCACTTCACAGGGAGGATGCCATCCCCATTGGAGCCAATTTTAGGGTCATATCATTTAGGGTTGAAGTGTCTCCTTCCTATTATTCATTTTGAGAATTTGATGGTCAATTTATCCTATGTATCACTAAGGTGTCATAGCCTAAAGGTTTGCTTCTCAAAGGAGTCATTTAGTCCTTGAAGTCCTATGGTCAAGACAAGTATGCAAGTGTGTGAGGTTTTCTGCATAATAATATTGGTTCAAATCATGTTGTAGGTACTTTCATTGTAAAGTGCTCAGAAGCAATTTTCCAATGGTATATCCAGTTCTTCAAACTGATGTCTAGATTAAAATATAAAGGAAGTTGAAGTTTTCTCCTAAAAACAAAGAAACAAAGGAAAAAGGGCTAAGTATGAGTCCCAGATCTTGGATATTGGAGTTTTAAAGAGAGAGGCATTGGAAGGTCCGGGGCACATCAGTGATCAGTGATCTCCGATATCGCATATCGACGATCAGAAGGTCAAGCATATCAGAAGCTCTAGAGCAGATTTGCAATCGACAATCGATGTTCGCATGTTGCAAGGGTGACAAATTTTAAAAGTTGTGATACTGCAAAGTTGTGATATGATAATATGCTGATAGTGTTAAAGCGTTGGGAGGGCCGAATACAACTTAACAAAGTATTTTCATCACAAAAACAGAGGTGGATAGGTCCTTTCTCTCTCCTCTAGTGGGACACGTGGCGGAATAAGATTGGTTCCGATAAGGGACACGTGGCAGGTAGTTTCAGTGTTTTGAGGGGTCATAAGGGGGAAAATTAGGGTGTCACAACTCACCAGGTGCCACATGGAAAAGGGTGACATCGGATCTAAGATCAACGTTCTCAGGTTGAGGCATGTTAATTCATCAAAGTAGAACCTCTAATTTAAAAACTCCGATTGAGGGGCTTCGATGTGGGGATTGACCCACGGTCACATAGAAGCAAAGGTGCAGGGCTGAGAACCAAGGGTGATCGCTTGTCGGTAATTGCAACAGTGTGATATCGAAGTTTTATAAAGGAACATATTGGTTTTTCTTCTGATATGCATATCGAGGAAACACCCAATATCGTGGGCCCAAAGCGATGTGGACAGGTGGCACAAGGCAAGCGGTAGTATAAGAATGAGTATATGTTTTAGGTGTTTAAAATCAAAGGTTTTGATGAAAAGTTAATTTTTTTAACAAAGAAGATAAAGGTTAGTAAAGGTTTTTATGTGTTAAAGCCTTGGCGTGGGCCCTTCCCTTATTATCTCTCCATGTGTATTGGGTCACATTACTCATCAGAGATTACAAGTCTTAAGGGGTGCAACCAAGTGAAAAATTATGAAATCATTGATCTTCTAGTTTTGATATTTCAAAGGGGCTCAGGCGCATATGCTGTGGTCCCATGTGTTACACATGGGGACCGTTTGTAATGCAATATTCTAAAGGATCAACCCCCATACTAGCTAAATGGCTTAGCCCCGGAAAACTAAGCCTACGATCACAGCTCCCCTAGTCATGTGGATTAATAAATTAGCAATGGGAGCTAAGGATCTCAGAGGGTGGAAATCCTGGAAATATTAAAAGCAAGTATAAGGGAAGCTTGTGGGATAAGCGATTGCGAGATAAGCCGATGGTTATCGCCCACTGGTTTTATGGCTTAAAATGCACCCGATAGTCATGATTTTATAGTCATGGCTTAAAATCCTTTCCATAGTCATGATTTTCTACTTTATGTTTTTATGGTTTTGACTGTTCGGAAGGAACTCAATAAGCCCAAAAGTGACCCGATAAGGTAGAAATGGAATGTACCAAGGCATCTATAGGATTTTGTGGCACGGTGGTAGGTATTTTGGGATTTTCTAAAGGATTATGTGCAGATGAGGATAAAATGTTTTTTCTGAGTTCGTTGTTGTTCCTAAGTTTAACTTGAATCTTGTTGTTCTGATAAAACACACCTTTCATCCACTTAGTTGGATGAATGCAATGTATTTGGCCCTTGGATGAAATGATATTTAAAGGCTAAGTATACAATGTAATAGAAGAATGGGGAATTGTTAAAGTAGGAGGAGGCCCTTTGTGTTCAAATAGTTCAATAAAAAGCTCAGTGCATAATTTTTCCTCTATTTTCAGGGATTCCTGTGGTGTGTGGTTTCAAGTCTATGTGTTTTCTTTATGTAAATATGATATCCATTTCTGTAACTGTTGTCTTGAATTCATCCTTAGATGCTCAGGATAACTGTAGATCTCATACATGATGGAATTCTTCATTGCTCTGTCATGTTTCTTCTGAATATTTGGTTATTAGCTATGTAGCAAAATTCATAATTATATGCTATGTCGCATTTGACTGAATATTTTTGTGTTTCCCATATTCTTCACTATACTAGAGTTGATAAATGACTTGGAATATGTGCCTAACCTGCCTTTGTTATCTAGATGGCTCATACATGACCTGATGTTCTATGAACTTATACCTCAGTGGCCCCTTCTCACAACAATTTTCATTAAACCTTATGTCATCTATCTCTAAGCTTAATAACAAGTCTAAAATCCACATCCTATCAGCCTTTGATTGATAGTTGATCCAGCAAGAGAGCCTTCTCCAAGGTTAGGGGGATTGGACCTTAACCTACAAGTGGTTTGTGGTTACCTCTGGGATCACTTTCCTCAACCTTAAGGGATTTATGGAGTGCTAAGATGTATTTTTAATTTATTATTTCTTCCTCTATCCTAATTTTTTTAGTAACAATAATTAATTGTTAATCAATTAATAGTCCTTATGGACACCAATTTAATTTCAGAAAATAGAGGAGATGACAGAAATTTAATTAGTAAAGAATTATTGGTAAATTATGATTGGGATACAGAGGATATAATACCCATAATTTCAACAATCCTGAAAATTATCTTAATTGTGCATTTAATCATTTTCCTGGTTCTGATTTATCTTATGAAAGGGAAGAGAACATTAGTAAAGTAATTAACAATGATAATTTGAAGGTTGATATCGTTGGGTCTTTTCACCCTTTGGTAATAGCTATGTCAAATTCTCATAATCTCAATCCTTCGAATCCATTTGAAGATGAGAAAAACATCATACAAAAATTGTTCCACTTGTTTCTCATTTTCAAACCTCCAAGCATTGTGATGTTTTCACTATTCAAGAATCTTCTCCTATATTTTATTCTTTTGATGACGAAGTTTATTTTTCTGATCAGGAGATTGAAATTTCTCCATTTCCACGTGTGGATGCTAATAATAATTTTAATCTCATTATTTTGGTTGGCATTTGTGGGAAAGGATTTTTTTTGTAAATAATCCCCAAATATGTTGTACTATTATTTGTAACATTAACATATATTATAATTTGAGTTTTCTTTATTTTCTCTGGTTTGATTTTAATTTTCTTGCAAATTTTATTTTTGAATTTTTGGACATATTACATTGACACTTTGGGCACTCAAACTCTGAACACTCATCAAATGCATTAATGGACATACATGAAAAATAATTTCAAAGATTTAACCGTGAGCATCAACAACTTCTAATTTTTCAAGTTTATTTGATGTTTATTTTACGCCAATGCATACCATCTTTTCAAATGAACTCTTCACAAGATCCAACGCTTGAGAGTGGATTATTACAAACAAACTAGCATTCCAATTTGTCTAGAAATATTCTTAAATATTTATTGGGTATCCATTCATACTTCGTTAATTCATTCGAAAAATATTTGGAAAGCTCAATCTCACATAAGAATTTTGGCGATGTTTCTTTTGTACATAATGCTAACTTATTATTAGAGGCAAGAGTATTTAAAAGTAAATTATTTGAACTTGGTCTATCATCATCTCTCCAATTAGTAGCAGAAATTCATCCATATTTTCATGAACCTATAGAGCTATGGTTGGAGGAAACTTTTTCAAAAAAGAGTCATTGTGAATAAATTTCTTTTTGTAGATATGTTAGCTATAAATGTACATATCATATTTAGGTATATTTGGTTGTTTAATCATATTTCTACTTTTGTCACTGAATTTTGATGTTTTTATATGTGTAGAAACAAAACTGGGAAGGATTTCATTAGAAGTATGATTTCACTTAGTCTTGATCTTCTCTTTTAGATTAGGATTAGGAATAGGATTGGTTTAGTTATATTTTTTTTTCTTCTTTTAATATTGTAGATTTTGAATAAGAAAGTAGTGAGCCCAAGTGTTTTGTTGGTATTCCCTTCGTTTTTTGGAAAAGAGTGGCTTAGAAAATATCCATCATCTAATATTTTTCAGATCATACCCACTTGTGATGCGCTTGATTGTCCTTCTTCACAAAGCTTCATCACATTGTTGAAATTTCTATTTGCATAGAAAATCATGAATGGTGAAGTTCCAAAGAATTGCTACAACTAAGCGATTTTGACATGTCAAATTCCAAATTCACAAGTATTTCTAAATGATCGCTTTTACCAATCTTATCTCTCAATGCAAAATATGAAGTGAATGCAATTTAATGACTCACTACTTAGCATTTAGTTTAGATTTAATAAGTAGATGATTTTTAACATATGAAAATTTTGAGGAAAATGCATGGCAGAAGGTGAAGATCTATAAGGTAAACTTGTATTCAAATTCTTCCAGGTATGTGTATACATGTTCATACTCATATGTTGTTAGTTTAATTTTCAACGTTTGTTTTCTTTTTCAGTTATATTTTATTTCTCATTTGTAATTCTTTTTGCAAGTCTTCATCAGTTTAATTTGGACACTTGACTTTGTCAGAAAATTAAATTAGCTTTAAAATAAAGTGAGTAGATAGCCATTTCTAAGTCACAAACCTCATTTAGGGAAGTATTCATTTTCTCATCAAAATTTTTATTTATGTTCTCTACATAGGTCTCTTGCTTTATATTCCATTTTATTTTCAAATTTACAAAATGATGCATGATCATATTTTCCTTTTTATTGATGCAGTTTAAATCAAATGTTTGACTCCTACCTGATTTGATTTCCCAAGGGGCCTTTATCTTCTCATGCTATAAATGAAAAATTAATTAAAATTCATAAAAGCAAAGGAAAATCACAAAAAATCTCATGGCAATTGCAAAATACTCCTGCTCATGGCTTTTCCCCTTGCACCTTTTGTAATTCTACATTTGTTTAAGCCACACTGAATCAAACTTATACACTGCACTATTCATTCGAAGTCATTTCTTTGTTGCGCCCCTTTTATAAACCTAGGGATGACTAAGTACCTATAGGATTATCTATTCTGACTGTTGTATGTACATGGATCACTATGGTTTGATTTTCATTGCCCATTCATTCCTTAAGCCTAGAGTCATGACTATTTTTTAGAGCACATTCTTCATTTCTTTCAGGGTGTCATGCATATTAGGCTCCTTTCTCTTATTCCATTCTTGTGCATGCTTCACAATAGTAAGGTACCTGGAAGCTCGAACCTTCTTTTAATTACATTTCATTGAACTTCCGGGCACTTGACCCCCAAGTGATGTCATATCACCTTGCACATATCTATGGGATTTTGGCTCCAATTTTTTCCATTTTCCCGGATTCCCGCGTGCTTGGAAGGTTTTTGAAATGCATTTTATTAACACGGGTCTGAAGAACTATTATGCTATAACAGTAGATGGGTCCTGCTTTGCACTATCTGTTGCTTAAACCTTTCGAACCTTGAAGTATTTCAAAGTATTTTTTCATAAACATCTAGGCATAGCCTACTCCCAGGCTAGTATTGTTGGACCCCACCACTATCACACCTGCCTGCTAGAATGTCCTCTTGAGATGGAAAGTCAATTCTTATTCCTTCTTGAGAAAAATCCTAGGCACAAATCTTTCCTTCGAGCTACTATAACTAGATTCCCCCACTATTATACCATGTTTTAAAGTGCCCATACTGTTTTCCTTCAATAATTTCATCTTTCTCTCGGGCTCCAACCTTCTAGGCTAATGAAATATCTCATCACCTGTGGCTCACTTGTACAATTTATTTCGCTATGCTATCAAATTCCTAGCCTTCTTCCCTTTTATCTCATCCCAACCATCTTTAGTGTACATCCTCTTCTTTTCGGGGCATTCCTATGCAACCACTATGATAATGCAGCTAATCAGTGAGCAAGCACAAAATATGCAAAGGTAATAGATCATGGTGAATTTATATTCGATTTCCAATTATCTTGTGATTTGCTTACTTATATATCGCTTCATTTCAATGTTTATCATGCAAAACCTCAAGTCTTTCTTATAAATATATCCCCATTGTTGCATAAATTGGGACTTTGACTTGATTCCATGGCACTTTAAAGAAAACTTTGGGGAAATTATAAAATCATAATTCACAAGAGAGTAATTGCTTCTACAATTCAAAGCAAAGCATATTTTTATCTTCATTTCTGATGATTTTTATTTACTTCTTATTCCTTAAACATGAGTTATTATTCTACTAGATTAATGCTCAGTCTATTTGAGATTCATTAAATTGATGATTTTGGGAAAATAAAAACTTCATAGAATGCATCTTCTTCGTACTTTTAACCCTAATAAAAATAAGAAGATACCTTTTTTGGAAAAAAATGATATCTTTCAGGTAAATCTTAATAAAATTCTTCGAGGTAAGTTTCATATGCTCACTCTCATATGTTTCCATTTTCCTTACACTTTTTGTTTCAAATTTGTTTTTATTATTTGCTGATATAGATCTCTTTTGCAGGTCTTTAAGATTTCTTTTGAAAACTTGGCACCCACACTCGTTCAACTTTGGAATTCATTCTCCTCATTTTTCTTATTTTCACATTTGCAAAAGTAGTTATGGTGTTGATCAGCTAAATCAGGGAGTCTCTGAACCTCTCGTTTATTTCATAAGCCTTATTTTTATTAGAAAATCATTATGGTGTTTTCATGCAAGCTTAGTTTCGAAACAAGAAAAATTTTGAAGGGGAGAAACTTCTTATTTGGCTTCACTTTCTGTCATAATTGCTATCTAGAGTTAGAATTTTTTTTTAAATAAAATCTTAATCAATTACAACTTTGCAAGGCAACTTAACAAGATATCAACTTAAGAAAACTTACATTATGTCCCTTATAATAGTTTTTTTGTTGATTCATAAATCGTCTTGTTGAGGTTTTCTTTCGATTTCAGCTTTTCATTCAATTTTTTGCTCTTAGTTTGCAGCTCCTTTATTCTTTTTGCAATTTTTGGAGTGCTGATTTCACTTTCACTTTGGATTGGTTTTGGTGATGTCGCCAAAACTTATATAGAAGGAATTTATCTTACCCAACATTGGTCGGCATGTATAGGGAGTTTTTACTCTGTTTATTTCATGGGTTTTAATTTACCTTAAAGGGACATTTTTATTGAATTCTGAGTCCTCTCACCTTAATTCTTTTCCCATGGAGGAACATTCATATTTTCCAAGTGATAGAGTTCATCTTACCAAGGAAAGAGCTGGCTTGACTCTAACTCAATGAACCACACCCATTTCCCCACTTCACATAAAAAGCCTCTAGATTGATAGTTGTAGGGAAATATGAGGTAGTAAAAAATTTATGAGTATTATATCCATTTCCTTTCAAATCTCTCGTATCACCTCGCCCTCTTCACCCAACTACAAAAAATAACTCTCTAAATAACATTTATCAAAATGGTGGTGAGAGAGGGTTGAAAGCACATATGTGTGAGAAGCACAAGTAAACCCGTTTGGGTATTGAACAGGCTCACTGGTAGTGGGGCTATGCTTGTATGGCATTAAGACAACTTTGTTGGGGCTATGGATGCTCACTGGTAGCGAAGCGATGCTCGGTAAGGGAGATTATTTATATTGATGGATATTTCTTTAAACTTCATATCTGTACCTCTCTTGTCACTCATAGAAGCTAAATTTAAAATTAAATATTTCCTTAGAAACATGAATTCATGATTTTAGACTTAGTTTTCTTCAAGTACTTATCTTTTAGAAGTTATATTGCTTGATCTATTAATGTGGAACCCATGGGAAATGTTTTGATGTTTGAAGGCTTCATAGAATTCATTATTTTAACCTTGTGGTAAATTCGAACTCATTACCTTTTTAACTAGAGATAACTGTTTCGCCTAGTGTGTCGCCAATTATTCTCGTAAAACAATAACCCCCATTTTTACTTTCTTATCTTCATAATAATAATGGGGACTCTTTATGTAAATTTTGGTCATATTACTCTTTTATGTATTGGTTTGGTTAAATTTGTGGGATTTTCACTTTCTTAGGATTTGTGTTTTGACTACTTCATTGAGTACAGTTTCTCGCCAATGTCCCAACAACTCTGATTTTGCAGAGTTTGGACTTATGGTTTGCAAATGACACTTATTCAAAGTTCAGTTGATTTTCACTACCCAAACTAAAAATGTAAAAAATGTTGAATTAATTTTTAATTTGTAAATATTAATTTATTGTAATTAGCCTCTATAAATAGTAAATTTAATGAGTAATAATTATTTTTATTTTTTAATTAATTAATGTATTAGCTATCTACTTACAAAACACCACTGCAAACCAAATAAATATTATTATATAATATAAAAATAAATAAAAATTTGAATTTTTTTTAAACAAACCTGGAACTAATCTTTAGAAAACCAATCTCATAAAGTCATGGAGCTTCTAAAAATGCTAGTGGCGCAGTTTTTGTTATTTAAAGAATATATATTATATTAGAGGGAGACCCCACTTCACATGGAGCCCGGGCTCTCCCCACTCTTTACTTTCCCGCCTTATTACTTACAGGGCTTTGGACATCCGATCCTATCCTCCTCATCTCCTACCCCTCCATTGCCTTGCTCCCTTTTTAAATATCCCTAGAGCTCCTTAAAAATCCCGGGCCACAGGGTCTCTCCTAGTCACTCTTCCCTTATAAATCCCCTCCCATATAATCTTCCCATTAATACTCTTATCCTCCTTTTTATGGCTTACGTGAGCCTTTCATGTATTATACTTTTTTTTAATTAAATTAATTTTAATTTTATTTTATTTATTTCAATTTAATTTTAATTAATTAATTAAATTTAATTGTATTTAATTTTCACTTTTCTCGTGTGCTTCAATAAGATTTATGAGTAATTATTCACTCAAAATTATGTCATTTAAACTAGTTTAATTGTTATTGAAATTAAATGAACTATTTCCTAGTTTTGATGACACATCAATTTTATTTTAAAATATCTACACAAAGCATGTCATGCACTCACTATATGAGTTGTTAGAACTTTTTCTATAGTCTGATATTTATCATAAAAGGGGCATGTTAAATCCTCATTCATTTAATCTCCTTGCTCTCAGTTGGGACTAAATCTACTTCTTCCTATTCGAGATAGATTTATTTTTCTGTCACTTGCATCTTAGAGTAGATTTTCATTTAGATTTAACTATTGCATTTTAGAAGTTCTCTTATATAGGGGAAAAATTTAGTGTGGCTTGGATGAGCCCTCAATTCAGCTTAAGGATTTCTTTCTTGCATGTGCATTGCAAGAGGGTAAATCTGATATCTCTCCTCTTGTTGATTATAAATAGAAACACCATAAGTCATCAAGGAGAAAGAGGGGGTATCTGGACCCAATAGAACCAGTCAGAGTGATCATTTAAATGGATAAGGGTATGATTTGGGACTCTGACCGAATTTCCTTCCCAAATGCTAATGACATCATTTTTTCCCATCAACAGGTTCCAATACTATAGAACCCAAGCTTTAACCATACCCATTCCACTTCTGGTTTTTTTTTTTACCTAAACCCTATATTTTGTAGGCTGCCTAGGGTTTCCTTCAAACCTGAGCATTATTTAGGTCTTTGGCATATTTATCCCTTTCATTATGCTCATGAACTTCATCATGGGTGTATTCTAGGGGTGATCTCAATGACTTTTCGTCAACTTGAGTCTCATACCTGTTAATTTTAGGGCTAGATTTTCCCTTGTTGTAGGTAATTGCATTTATGAACTTTTCGTCATTTTCAATTACATGTTTTTCCATATAACCTACACGCCATATCATATCATAATTAGAAATTATGTAAAGAGAACAATATGCATCAGAATAGTAAAGTTACAATGGAAGAAAATCACACACAATAAAGACACTAGGGGTTAGGTCAGAGACTAGGAATAAAACCCACAAGGGGGAAAACCCATCCAAATTATTCTTCTATTAGATATTCATCAATTGTTCAGTTTGTTAAATTTTCTTAGGGCAACATTGTTCTTTACTTTAATAATCACATTTCACCATTAATACATTAATTTCACCCCATATCATCATTACATTATTAAGATCTACACCATTATACATAAGCATATGCAATTATACAGAATGAAACAACATCATCATCATCATTATCAATGCAGTGGAACATAAAAGGAATAGTAGAAGAAAGTATTCACATAGAGACATAAGGATTGGTTTGAGACCAGGGAAAAACCCACTATGGGGAAAATCCTTGCAAATCTTCTTCTTCTTAGATCGTCATCCAATGATGCAACAAAAGAGAGTACAATTATCCATAACTTTATCTATACAACAAAACAATAATGATATCCATGAAACAAATCTAATCATGCTAGGAATCAGAACCCTCATACTTATGGTTGTATTGTGCTGTCACAAACTGATGTCAACTGCTGTATATTGTTTTCACTGTGTTGAACACTACTGTCATTATCAATGAGCCCAATACATATGTTTGTAGCGGATACAAAAAAAATCAGATATATAGATCTCTATAACAACAGAGAGAAACCCAGATCTACTAGATCACTAAAGTCATCTGAAGCCAAGATGTCAAGCCCTAAATCTGAACATTGGTCAAGCTCTCATCAAAACTGTCTGTGTGCAACCAAAACTCCATGGTCGCTCTCTTAGATACTGTGTGAGGGGGAATGTGACTTCTCGGTCGCTCTTAGGAAGAATCTATGCATGCAACTAGGGTGAAACACACCTAAAACCTTTGGTCGCTCCCTTGAAATTACTATGCATGCATCCAGGACGACCTGGTTGCTCTCAGGACCATTTTGTGTGAGTGACTGGGGATTGATACCTCTAGATCTGCCTCTAAAGTCATAGCCACTCCCATAAGCCTTTATGACAACGTCCAAGTCTTTGGTTTCTCTCATAGGATTATGTGCTAGCATCTAGGGACTAGAATTCCCTATTTTGTGCCAGTGACCGAGATCTAGAAAACCCTAACTCAGAGCAAACCTTTTGCCTGTGATTTCAAAACCTTGCGCAAACTTCTTTCGTCGAACCTATGCGAACCAAGACAAAAGAGAAGAGAATATGCATCCAAATGATCTTGAGGTCTCTTCTATTTATAGGCTTTCCTAAGGGTTCACTTGGGGTTAAGAGTAACCCAAGCAGTTACTCATGTGCTTAGGGGACCCATTCCATAATACATGTATGAATAAAATAATTCACCACTCAACTTTCGCTAGACCAAATTGGGTGATATTTAGGTCGATTTTGGTCCTCTCGAAAAGAAGAATCTAGTGCAATCATTATATCGGTCATTTGGGTTGTGCAAGGTGGAATTTTACCGCAGTTGCAAAAATTAACACTCCCTCTCAACTAGGGAGAATTTCACAAGCCAATATCTGTCCATCGAACAATATGCCATTTTGGAATCTTCGAGTGTCATCACATATCATGACGAATCATCTCTATCATGTAATTGTAGTGCCATGTCCATCTCAAGTGTCTCATAATCACAAATCATCATTGTACATCTCGATCTATCCTTTTCTCATTCCTTCATATCTCTTGATTGTTCCTGCTCGTATGATGAACATTCTCGGATCTAGAAGAAGAAGAATTTGTTACCGGAGGGGAGCTTAAGGTACCACCCTTTATCCATCAGGTTTCTATCTGGAATCTCTGCCAACTAGCTACTACCAGGAATATCATCATTAATCGACATTTAAGAGCATATCATCAAGGAGTACATCTCAACGTGGAACCAAATTGGGGAGAAGTAGCTTCCACCCAGATTGAACAATAGGATAACTCATCACACAGGGGAGTACACCCTTGACCTTAGAATTTCATCAGGGAGCTTACCCTCAACTTGAAATCATATCGGGTTATCTCAACCCATCTTATTACCTACTGATCTTCCCATCAATGACATTGAATAGTCATGTGGTAGAACACCTACATTATAATCGAATTGGGTTGTACACCCCAAGTACACTCTCAACTCGTTGGCTAAATGAGGAGTAATATTCCCGACAAGCTGGCATGCTTGTGGGTATGATGCCAACTGGGGTATACTCTGCAAAGATCAAACAGGGGAGCAACATTCTCTGACCCTATGAAGATAAGGGAGCAACATTCTCCAAATCTATGGGTAACATATAGGGGTAACGCCATATTGTCTGGAGTTTCCTCAACCCTGATTTGGGACTCTGACCGAATTTCCTTCCCAAATGCTAATGACATCATTTTTTCCCATCAACAGGTTCCAATACTATAGAACCCAAGCTTTAACCATACCCATTCCACTTCTGGTTTTTTTTTTACCTAAACCCTATATTTTGTAGGCTTCCTAGGGTTTCCTTCAAACCTGAGCATTATTTAGGTCTTTGGCATATTTATCCCTTTCATTATGCTCATGAACTTCATCATGGGTGTATTCTAGGGGTGATCTCAATGACTTTTCGTCAACTTGAGTCTCATACCTGTTAATTTTAGGGCTAGATTTTCCCTTGTTGTAGGTAATTGCATTTATGAACTTTTCGTCATTTTCAATTACATGTTTTTCCATATAACCTACACGCCATATCATATCATAATTAGAAATTATGTAAAGAGAACAATATGCATCAGAATAGTAAAGTTACAATGGAAGAAAATCACGCACAATAAAGACACTAGGGGTTAGGTCAGAGACTAGGAATAAAACCCACAAGGGGGAAAACCCATCCAAATTATTCTTCTATTAGATATTCATCAATTGTTCAGTTTGTTAAATTTTCTTAGGGCGACATTGTTCTTTACTTTAATAATCACATTTCACCATTAATACATTAATTTCACCCCATATCATCATTACATTATTAAGATCTACACCATTATACATCAGTATATGCAATTATACAGAATGAAACAACATCATCATCATCATTATCAATGCAGTGGAACATAAAAGGAATAGTAGAAGAAAGTATTCACATAGAGACATAAGGATTGGTTTGAGACCAGGGAAAAACCCACTATGGGGAAAATCCTTGCAAATCTTCTTCTTCTTAGATCGTCATCCAATGATGCAACAAAAGAGAGTACAATTATCCATAACTTTATCTATACAACAAAACAATAATGATATCCATGAAACAAATCTAATCATGCTAGGAATCAGAACCCTCATACTTATGGTTGTATTGTGCTGTCACAAACTGATGTCAACTGCTGTATATTGTTGTCACTGTGTTGAACACTACTGTCATTATCAATGAGCCCAATACATATGTTTGTAGCGGATACAAAAAAAATCAGATATATAGATCTCTATAAAAACAGAGAGAAACCCAGATCTACTAGATCACTAAAGTCATCTGAAGCCAAGATGTCAAGCCCTAAATCTGAACATTGGTCAAGCTCTCATCAAAACTGTCTGTGTGCAACCAAAACTCCATGGTCGCTCTCTTAGATACTGTGTGAGGGGGAATGTGACTTCTCGGTCGCTCTTAGGAAGAATCTATGCATGCAACTAGGGTGAAACACACCTAAAACCTTTGGTCGCTCCCTTGAAATTACTATGCATGCATCCAGGACGACCTAGTTGCTCTCAGGACCATTTTGTGTGAGTGACTGGGGATTGATACCTCTAGATCTGCCTCTAAAGTCATAGCCACTCCCATAAGCCTTTATGACAACGTCCAAGTCTTTGGTTTCTCTCATAGGATTATGTGCTAGCATCTAGGGACTAGAATTCCCTATTTTGTGCCAGTGACCGAGATCTAGAAAACCCTAACTCAGAGCAAACCTTTTGCCTATGATTTCAAAACCTTGCGCAAACTTCTTTCGTCGAACCTATGCGAACCAAGACAAAAGAGAAGAGAATATGCGTCCAAATGATCTTGAGGTCTCTTCTATTTATAGGCTTTCCTAAGGGTTCACTTGGGGTTAAGAGTAACCCAAGCAGTTACTCATGTGCTTAGGGGACCCATTCCATAATACATGTATGAATAAAATAATTCACCACTCAACTTTCGCTAGACCAAATTGGGTGATATTTAGGTCGATTTTGGTCCTCTCGAAAAGAAGAATCTAGTGCAATCATTATATCGGTCATTTGGGTTGTGCAAGGTGGAATTTTACCGCAATTGCAAAAATTAACACTCCCTCTCAACTAGGGAGAATTTCACAAGCCAATATCTGTCCATCGAACAATATGCCATTTTGGAATCTTCGAGTGTCATCACATATCATGACGAATCATCTCTGTCATGTAATTGTAGTGCCATGTCCATCTCAAGTGTCTCATAATCACAAATCATCATTGTACATCTCGATCTATCCTTTTCTCATTCCTTCATATCTCTTGATTGTTCTTGCTCGTATGATGAACATTCTCGGATCTAGAAGAAGAAGAATTTGTTACCGGAGGGGAGCTTAAGGTACCGCCCTTTATCCATCAGGTTTCTATCTGGAATCTCTGCCAACTAGCTACTACCAGGAATATCATCATTAATCGACATTGAAGAGCATATCATCAAGGAGTACATCTCAACGTGGAACCACATTGGGGAGAAGTAGCTTCCACCCAGATTGAACAATAGGATAACTCATCACACAGGGGAGTACACCCTTGACCTTAGTATTTCATCAGGGAGCTTACCCTCAACTTGAAATCATATCGGGTTATCTCAACCCATCTTATTACCTACTGATCTTCCCATCAATGACATTGAATAGTCATGTGGTAGAACACCTACATTATAATCGAATTGGGTTGTACACCCCAAGTACACTCTCAACTCGTTGGCTAAATGAGGAGTAATATTCCCGACAAGCTGGCATGCTTGTGGGTATGATGCCAACTGGGGTATACTCTGCAAAGATCAAACAGGGGAGCAACATTCTCTGACCCTATGAAGATAAGGGAGCAACATTCTCCAAATCTATGGGTAACATATAGGGGTAACACCATATTGTCTGGAGTTTCCTCAACCCCAGGATCCCTTCTCCCTCAATTCCTTACCTTGGGAGCTAAAACAGGGGGAAAGAGTTGGCGTAGTGTCCTTGATCAATGCTTCTCTCATCATACTCGAATCTGGTATCTTCTTGTCTTAATAGCATATATTTCTTGTTCATACAGAACATCAAATCAAATATCATGTCAGATCATATATAATCATATAAATCACAAAATGATACCATAATAATCCTCCCTCTCAAGGTGTCAACCACAAGCCTAAGCTTTTTTTGAACAACTGCACTGTCTCAATTGTATGAGAGTATCTTGGTCCCAACCATAAATATGGGACTTACTACCAATCATATCATCACAATGTATCCATGTCATATCTAGATCATGCTCAAACAACTCTCTAAGGAGTTTTTGTATCCTGCCTCATAGCTAGCCATGCTAGCAACATCATGATCAACCTCGATCATGCTATGGACCTCTCATCCAAAATATCATGGAAAATCACATATTAAAGCAACATCCAAGTGTGCTTATCAACAATAATCTCAAATATCGACAATACATCTATGCAAACACATATTATAGGAGAAATATCTCATTTTCAAAACTAGAACAGCTCATGCAGATATTCCAAAGCATGCTTAGTGGAAACTTTATGTGAGTGAAGAAACTCACTCATGAATTTATTAAGGTTCTATGAACATCATACATATACATATGGATGTTCAAAACATAACATCAATGCCTAAAACAACTGTCGTATGTCATGTCATGTTGCCTAAAACAACTGCCGTATGTCATGTCATGTTCAATAACATCTTGAACTGCAAATTGGAGTATCCAAGGATTTGCATTTCCATTATTCAAAAACATTTTCCACTAACTTTGTAATATGGAATTTCTCTCCCAAATTCCAGATATCAATTCATCATGCCTTGAGACATCATTTCGGGCTTCAGAAGCCATCTCCCTCTTATCTAGATCATCAATGGCTCGTCACCTATCACATGTATACCATCAGGATATAAAACCAAAACCATAATCAATATCAAAGCCATACCTTGGAACTCGTCATCCCGACTTCATCAGATAACTGTCAAATATATACATATCTGGATTACAATGCTCTAAGCATAATGCCTTGCTAAGGCAACATAATTATCCTTACATAACTCAATGTTGTACAATCAACAAAGTCAACTCATCAGAGTTTAGAAGCCATATCACGACCATTATCAAAGTCATCATAATATTAATACTTTCAACCAGGAGACAGGTGGAGCTCATATCAAAACATGACTTCATCATGCCAACAAGACATGCATTATCAATCTGAACTTGATTAATTCATTCTCATAATCATAATACAAGTCATCATGTCACTAGGTGCAAATGCATACATAAAGGATGAGTCATGCATGTTCCATTTTTCATGCCAAATCACAATTATCATTACTTCAACCATTGTGCTAAGAAAAAGGAGGCTAATTTCCACATAAGTCATCATGCCCACAAAGTATTGATATCAGGGCAAATCAACAATCGTCAAATCAGATCACTAGACATCAGGCCAAGTCCAGATTGCTATTGTAGAGAGATATATAGTCAAAGCACATGTCAATCATCATGAAAAAACACTTTTCATATATAATAGTAATGCCAAATCATGCCAACCTCTTGTAGCACAAACATAGTTACATATCTATATGTATGTCTAGGTCACCTACAAACACAAGTTTAGTCTACATGTTCATGTTATGACAAACATTCAAGCTTTTCCTGCTAGCAGATCTTGATATTATCTGCAATATATCTGTGGTATTGACATCTTCTAGGTGACCATGTGATTTCATGCACAATAATTCATTATATGATCAACAATTTAACTCAACAACTTCAAAAATCAGTTAACAGTGGTAGAATATGTCATGGACATCATGATTTAGAGTTCAGATAGTGTCAGAAAGCTTTAGATGATGGTCAACAATAGTCAAACCTTTGGTCACTCCCTTAAAGTTAGCATGAGAGTGACTTTAGCTACCTGGATGTTGTCTAGGCCTTAGCATGCATGCATCCAGGGACAAGATCTCCTATATTAGTGTCTGTCTAGAGCAGAAACCCTAATTTATGTACGGGCTTCAAATCTAAGACTGTACTGCAGATCAATACAGTTAGATGCACATAAATAATACTTCAGAAACATAGAATACAAATAGTAATAAGGGTAATAATCTTGAGTAGATATTCTCCCTTTGACTGGGGATCTGCATCATTCATCTTCATTCATGTAAGAAACCTGTATCTACTAGAGCCATGCAACAACATATCTGTTAGATCATAAACATATGGCTATCAATATCATGACATCAATCTTTCATCAAAGGTTAGACTCAAAGAAATAGATAGATGTAGCATCATATCTCAAATATTATGAACACAATAGAATTTTCTTTCAAGTTACTCCATCAAGTTACTGTGTCTAGTTTAACCATATGTCATCAAGACAAGATCACATACATTAAGAGGTCTAGAATATCAATCTTACACTTATACCTCTCACATCAAGGTTTTCATTCTCTTCATGACCAATGAGATCAAATTAGGTCATTCAATAGAGCTTTATCAAAACAAAAAGAGTGTAAAATTCTCTTTTTCCATATGCTTTCATCATGTTTATCACAAGAACTATCAGTAGACTCATGTATAGGAGTCAATGAACTATCCTTCTATATGAAATCCATCATGACAGGTATCAAGAGTACCATTCAATAGAGTCAAGGTGATAGCCTTCTTTATAGGATCAAGATATCCAACAGATATATCATAGATGTTAGCCAAACATCAAGTGTATCAATGTATCAACATTAGATACCCTCATAGAATTCAAGAAGGTCAAAATGTTCAACACCAAGTGCATAATTTCATCATGGGAAACATATATCCAAGTCACTTTCATATGCATGTATGAGCCATTAAAGAAAGAGGAATTCTCATCATACCTTAGGGCTTACTGAGACAATAGATGAAACACAACATACCATGCATACCTTGTGGTATTCAAATACATGAGAACCTACTCATTAGACATAGGATGCTTGAAGCACTTTGTCATATTTTCATCAAATACCTCTGTCTCTTTCCAGAATTGCATCTCAAAATGATACTCAAGAATGATCTACTCATCACATCTCATCAAGGAGGTTAGAAACATCCATATACTCAAATACATATGTAGGAAGTAGAAGCAATAAACATAATCATCAGATCCATAAGTCTAACAAGTAAGAAGCATCATAAGTCAAGAAATACTTATCTTTAATGAGAGATGATCCTCTACCTCTTGAACCGATCTTCAAGAGCCATCAATGTCCATTGTCCATATACCAATATTGTCTTCAAGTATGAAACCATATCTACTATGGATTATCCCATCTAAGGCTTCATCGAATATTTGTCAAGTGTTTCACATAGACGATGCTAGAGTTTCATGCATCAAATCTCAAGTCTTTGCGATAAACTAGGGGTTTCTCTCCAACCCTAACCTCATGTAATCCATAAAACCCTAGTCATCAATATGCCTAGGGTTTTCTTGAAACCCTAGAATTATTTTACGTCTTTGAAATCCTCTTCATGCTTCCATAAAAGGTGTCAACATCGAGGCAATCTCCATGAACTTTCTTCAACCTATCTCTGGTTCCATGCTCAATTTTCGTAGGGAAACATTGTTCTTTACTTTGATAATTTCATTTCACCATTAATACATTAAGTTCACCCAATATCATCATTACATTATTCACATCTACACCATTATACAACAACATATGAAATTATATAAAAAGAAACATCGTCATCATCATCATCATCAATGCAACAGAACATGAAAGGAACAGTAGAAGAAAGCATGCACATATAGACACCAGGATTGGTCTGAGACCAGGGAAAAACCTAATATGCGGAAAACCCTTACAAATATTCTTCTTCTTAGATTGTCATCAAATGATGCAGCAAAAGGGAGTACAATGATCCATAAATTTATCTAAGAAACAAAAGAATAATGATATCCATGAAACAAATCTAATCATGCTAGGAATCAAAACCCTTATATTGATGGCTTTAATGTGCTATCACAAAATGATGTCAATTACTGTATACTATTGTCACTGTGTTGAACACTATTGTCACTGTCAATAAGCCCAATACATATGTTTACAGCAGATACCAAAAAATCAGATCTACAGATCTGTATAATAGCATAGAGAAACCCAGATCTAGAAGATCAATGAAGTCAACTAAAGCCAAGATGTCGAACCCTAGATTTGAATTCTGGTCGCTCTCATCAAAATTGTTTGTGTGTGACCGAAACTCCCTAGTCGCTCTCGCGGATACTATGTGAGGGAAACTGTGACTTCTTATCTGCTCTCAGGGAGACCCTGTGCATGCGACCTAGGTGCAACACACCTAAAACCCTTGGTCACTCTCTTGAAGTCACTCTGCATGCATCTGGGACAACCTGGTTGCTCTCAGGACCATTTTGTGCTAGCAACTGGGGACTAATACCTTCAGATCTACCTATGAAGTCATAGTCATTCCCATAAGCCTCTGTGCCAATGTCTAAGGGTATTTGGTCACTCTCATAGGCTTGTGTGTTAGTGTCCAAGGACCAGAATGCCTTGTTCTGTGCCAGCAACCGAGATCCAAAAAACCCTAACTCAGAGCGAACCTTTTTCCTGTGATTTCAGACCCTTGCACGAACTCCTTCCATCGAACCTGTGCAAACCAGGACAAAAGAGAAGAGAAGATGTGTCCAAATGATCTTAAGGTCTCTTCTATTTATAGGCTTTCCCGAGGGTTCACTTGGGGTTAAGACTAACCCAAGCAATTACTCATGTGGTTAGGGCCGACCCATTCCATAATACATGTATGAATAAAATAATTTATAACTCAAATTTTGCTTGACCAAATTGGGTGATCTTTCGATCGATTTTGGTCCTCTTGAAAAGAGGAATATAATGAAAGCATTATCTCGGTTAATTTGAGCTTTCCAAGGTGGAATTTTACCACAGTTTAAAAAATTAACACAATTGAGATACAAAGTACATCCATAATGAAATACATCAACCACTTTAGGCCTCCTAGGGACAACCCAAGTCAGCTCACATCTTCATTTGTGAACTAAACAATCTAGAGAGTTGTTGTCATATCAAATTCATGTTACTAGAGTAGATGCCATTACTATTATATTATCATCATTGAGATTTACATTGTCATACATTGTTGTCTCAAGTATGCTGCCAAGTCTTAGGTTACTACCACTCTATGACACTACCATATTCAAGGTTTCTCTCTGTCATACATAGATGTAATACTAGCCATACCACAAATATTATGCTAACCATGCCATAGAGAATATACGTGCCATACCACAAAGCGAGTCACTACTATATAGAAGAACCAAATCATGAAGCGAGTTATACAATAGAGTGAGCCATATACAAGCCACTGTATAAACAACCCATATCATTGTAATGAAAAGGTATATGGGTATATAATTTTTCCATTGTAACTATAGAGATAGTTATGAAACAAACCACAAGTCACTGTCTAGATGACTGCATTGCTACTATGAGTGATGCTAGAGTTGAACTATGAGTTGTGATGTCACTAAATTGTAAGCGGAACCACAAGCCATATCAAAGACGAACCATGAGATATATTGTAGTGAATAATTCCATAGTCAAACCATGAGATACTATGAGAGTTACAAACCAAAATCCAGAGTATGCGAATCTAAGACACATAAATCATTTAACGAGTCCATGCGATGCCACAATGTATATAATCGAGCGGTTCCATGACGTTGAGCCACATAACGAGTCAACGAGTCCATATGATGCCAATATGTATATAATTGAGTGGTTCCATGATGTTGAGCCAAAAAATGAGTCAACGAGCCCATATGATGCGATTGTATATATAATTGAGCGATGCCATGATGTTGAGCCATAGAACAAGTCAATGAGTCCATATGATGCCACTATGTATATAATGGAGAAATGCCATAATAGAAGAACACCATAGATAAATAAATATGAGCCTCTAGACAAAATTCAAACCAACGGTAAAGACAAATGCAGGAATCTTAGAGGTAAAAGAAGTGTGAACTTGTGGTTCAAAACCATAAGAGAATACAAGCCTTTATAGAATTTAGGCAAACCAACTGAACCTTAGAGACTAGTCAACCATCCACACAATCTTTCCATTCGATGATATGTATTTAATAATACTTCAAGGCTTGCTAATTTATATAATTCAATGAGGTGACTTAGGTGCCAAATGAAACCCTTGGATTTTGAATGAGGATGACTTTGTAATTTGGAGGGAGAACAAAATTTAAATTTCTTTTTAAATAAATTTTTCCTTTTAATAAATTATTCATAAATATAATATAATATATATATATATATATAATATCATAGATAAATAAATACGAGTCTCTGGACAATAGTCAAACCATCGGTAAAGATGAATGCAGGCATCTTAGAAGTAAAACAAATGTGAACTTGTGATTCACAACCATAAGAGAATACAAGCCTTCATAGAATTTAGGTGAACCAACCGAACCTTAGAGACTAGTCAACCATCCACACAATCTTTCCATTCAATGATATGTATTTAATAATAATTCAAGGCTTGCTAATTTATATAATTCGATGAGGTGACTTAGGTGCCAAATGAAACCCTTGGATTTTGAATGAGGTTGAGTTTGTAATTTTGGAGGGATAACAAAATTTAAATTTATTTTCAAATAATTTTTTCTTTTTAAGAAAATTTTGCCCAAATACACACACACACATATCCATTTTCTTACCCTAGATGAATCGAGCCATATTAAATAAACCAATTAGTAATTTCCTTTGACTAATTCAAATTCTTCCTTAGATCCGAATGGAAATTGGCATCAACCCATGGTATTCATCCACCCATGGAATTTACCCATGGTATTGGAAGTTGCATGCACCTATGGTATTTGCCCATGGTATTGCAACATCCATCCATGGTATTCATTCACCCATGGAATTTGCCCATGGTATTGTAACCGAAAAAGGCTATAAGTAACAAGTCGCATTCTGTAAAAGGACAAATTGTACACCACAATGTAGATTTTACAATTTTTCTCTGTTTTAATAAAAAAAAGTTCTTTGTGATTTTATTTACATTTTTGTTCTCTCCTTTTCTTTCTAGCATTGCAATTTTTCAGATCTTAGGGGTCTCTCCCCAAGATCCATTTCAGTTTTTTATATCTTGAGGGTCTCCCCCCAAGATCCAGATCAGTGGTATCAGATTCAGGTTATGATTCCATGGGAATGAGAGTTTGATGCATATTTAAATTTCAGATTTTTACAGAAATATTCAACAAACTTCAAACATGGGCTACATCCTTCACAAAGCACTGTCTTGGGCCAAGCGGGAAGAATTTTTCTTCCTTCATTTTTTTGTAGGAATTTTTTTTGGGCGATGAGTTTGCCGATTAGATCTAAAACTTTTGGTGAAAAAATTACAAAAAAAAATTCAAATATATATTCCTTGTGAAAAAAAACCCAAATTAAAAAAAACAATTGGCTGAATCGGAGTTCGGATGAGGGAGATATCGCTGATTTAAAATCAACGATTTTTTCATAATTTTTGTGAAAACGAAACAGTTGCAGCGTGAATCTAAGATTCCAGAGTGTCCAGATAAATATTTCCAACACATGGGAAGGTGAATAATGGTCATTTTGTTTCCAAAAACAGGTTATAATAAATATTTTGAGTTATATTGACTGAGTTATGTCCATTTTAATTTTGGAGTAACATTTAGAGTGGGTTCCCTTTGGAGACGTGCCCTCCCACCCTGCTTTAGTAGACACCTGCTTCACATTCATCAGTTTCAACATAGCAACATCCGGCTTGGGTTCTTTGTAGACATTCCCTCCCACCCCATGCTATGTAGGCACCTGTTACTTCATCAAAAATCAACATCATGGTTATGGGTCAACCACACAAAATCCTTGTCATCAAAGTCCATTTGTTAGGCCACACATTGTTAGTATCACAGTTGGTCACAAACATTACAGAGTATCTCTATCCTCGGACCTTCATTTGTCATGGTTATAGGTCATTCACAAATCCACACTTCATCGAAGTCTATTTGCTAGGCCGCACACTGTCAGTATCACAGTTGGTCAAAAGCATTATAGGGTATCTCTATCCTCAGATCTTCATTCATCATGGTTATGGGTCATCCACAAACCCACACTTCATCGAAGTCCATTTACTAGGCTGCACACTATCAGTATCACAATTGGTCACAAGAATTATAGGGTATCTCTATCCTCAAATCTTCGTTCATCTTGGTTATGGGTTAACCACATAAAACCCTTCTCTTTAGTGGCTCTTCATATTCAACAAAGGCTTCACAAAAGGGAACTTCACGCAATGAGATCCATTGCTTCTTAAGGAGGGAGGAATGATCCGAATGTAAAATGGCATCAATCCATGGTATTCATCCACCCATGTTATTCATCTATCCATGGAATTTACCCATGGTATTGTAAGTGGCATCCAACCATCATAATTGAGGACCAATTGAAACTGAGAAAAAACTCAGTTTCTTCCTGGTTACCACCTTTGTCAACATATATGCAGGATTCTGACTAGTGTGTATCGTTTCGAAATTCAATTGTCCATCTTCAACTGACCATATGAAATGGTACTTGAGATGTATATGTTTTTCTTGGAATGAAGTGTTGAGTTCTTTGCAAGATGAATGGTACTTTGGCTATCACTATACATCTTGCTCATCTCCTGCTTTTTTCCCAATTCATTCATAAACCTTTCTAACCAAATAATTTCTTTACTAGCATTTCTAACAACAACATACTCTGCTTCCGTTGTTGAAAGTACAATGATGTTTTGCAATTTTGAAAACCAACTGACAAATTTTCCAACTACAATAAACACATACCCTATGGTGCTCCTCCTTTTATCTCTATCACCTGCCATATCTGCTTCAATATATCCCTATAAAATAGTGTTTGAGCCTCCAAAACATAACACTTGATTTGTGGTACCTATCAAATACCTGAGAATCCACTTCATTGCCATCAAATGCTATTTTCCTATATTGTTCATATACCTTCTCACAACTTTCACTAAATGTGAAATATCTTGCCTTGTGCACATCATTGAATACATTAAGCTTCCAAATACTGATGTGTATGAAAATTTAGACATATAATCAATCTCTTCCTGGGGTTTAGAAAAAATATCCTTACTTAGTTTGAAATGACTAGCCAAAGGTGTATTAAATAGTTTTGCATTCTTCATATTAAATATTTCCAACACTTTTTCTATGTACTCACTTTGAGATAATGTTAATTTGCGATTTTTTCTATCTCTAGATATTCTTATAGCAAGGATTTGCTTTGCAATACCCAAATCCTTCATTGCAAATGAATTAGAAAATTTTCCTTTAAGTACATTTATTTGTTGCATGTTAGACCCTTCAACAAGCATGTCATCTACATGCAATAGCAATATAACATAGTTGGCATCATTTTTCTTTTTAAGATAAACACAGTGGCCAGAGCAACATCTAATATAACCTTGTTCAGACATAAACCTGCCAAATTTTAGATACCACTGCCTTGGAGCCTGTTTTAAGCCATACAAGCTCTTCTTCAATTTGCACACTAATTTCCCCTTCCCTTTGACCTCATATCCTTGTGGCTACTGCATATAGATCTCTTCCTCCAAATCCCTATGGAGAAAGGCTATCTTTACATCTAATTGTTCAAGATGCAAATCTTCTGCTGCCACTAGAATTAAAATAGTTATGATTGAAGTCATTTGAGTTATAAAATGGGCCTCCTAAGGAAATTATAAAATAATAGTGGAAATAATAAAATAAGATTAGATTACATCATCAAATTTTAGATGGAAAAAAGAGAAAACTATTTTTTCAACTCATATTTTCAACTTATCTCCCTACGAGTTTACTCAAATTTCGAGCAGAAACACTCGTTGGATGTAGAATTTGATTCCTAAACCAAGGAGTACCCATGTTGCATAATTTTGGTGGACCCTGCTACACGAAAAATGAGAAATACATGAAAAACGTGATTTCAATCATGTATTTTCATGTATTTCTCATTTTTCATGTAGCACGGTCTATTGAAAGTATGCAATATGGGTACTCCTTGGATGAGGAATTCAAATTTTCATCCAATAAGTTCTCTTGCTCTAAATTTGAGTAAAACCTTAGGGAGATAAGTTGAAAATATGAGTTGGAAAAGTAGTTTTATTATTTTATTATTTTTTAATCTGTTTACTTTTTTACTCCAAAAATGGTGAATCATCTCCCATGGTTGACATCATCATCTTTAATCCTATTGGTTCTTATAAAGTTTATTTTGGTTGTACATTTTTCTTAGGAAGCCTATTTTAGACCTCAAAATTTCCCGAATGAATATTTCATCAAAATCTATACCTTTATTTTTTGCAAACCCCTTCACCAGAAGTCTAACATTATACCTCTGTTTTCCTCCATTTTCTTCCTTCACCATATGAACCCATTTGTTCTGCATTGTTGTTTTACTTGCAGGTAACCTAACTAAGTCCAAAGTCTGGTTATGTACCAAGGAGTCCATCTCTTCTTTCATGGATTTATCCCACTTCTCGGTTTCTACCTACATTACTTCTTCATATCCTTCTGGTTCACTAGAATCAGTTAATAATACATAATAAAAGGAAGGAGAATATCATTCAAGGGGTCTACTTAATCTGGTAGATATTCTAATAACACTAGTAGAATTTTGAGGTGCATGTTCTTGTTGTTGTTTTTGATGTTGATGTTGTTGTTGATAATTATGCAAATTTCCTTGCACTTTTGAATTTACTTTTCCTGTGATCTCATCAAGCACTATGTACTCTGTGTTTTCTTTTTCTTGTTTCTTTCCTTGCAACTAATCTTTGTACAAAACCCTTTCATTGAATACTACATCTCTACTTCTGATGATTTTATGGTTCTCATAATCATATAAGCGATAACAAAAACCATTAACACCATATCCAATGAAGGTACACTTCTTTGATTTTGCCTCAAGCTTTGTTATGTTTTCTTTATTAATGTGGACAAATGCTTTAGAATTGAAAGTCTTTAGAAATGAGTAGTTTACCTATTTATCTGTCCATGCCTCCTATAAAATACCACCATCCAAGGAAATTAAAGGCTCTCTATTTATTAGATAAAATAAAATATTTACAACATCTACCCAAAATTGTAAGGGAAATCCTACATGCAATCTCATACACCTTGAACTCTCCATGATTGTCCTATTCATCCTTTCTGACACACAATTTCATTGTGGTGTTCCTGGAACTATCTTCTCTCTACAAATTACATGCTTTGAATAATAATTATCAAACTCATTGCTGCAGTATTCATCTCCATTATTTTATTTGAGACACTTCAACTTTTTTCTTGTCTCATTCTCAACCAAAGCTTTCCATTTATTTAAAGTATCAAAGATATCAGATTTATTTTGAATACAATACACCCAAGTTGTCCTAGTTGCATCATCAATAAAAGTAACATAATAGCGAGAGCCACCAAGAAATGATACCTGAGCAGGTCCCCACACATTTGTATGCACAAGATCTAATTTTTCACTCTTCTTTTCTTTCCCAACTTTGAGATATATGAATCTCCTCTATTTTCCATAAACACAATTCTCACAAAAATCCAAATTAACATGCTTCAAACTTGGTAACAAATTCCTCGAGCGAAGAATCTGCATCCCCTTCTCAGTCATGTGCCTGAGCTTATGATGACAAAGTGACATATTTTCTGTTGTGGAGGTTAAAGCATTAACAAAATTAGAAATACCATTGCATAAATATAATGTACTAACCTTTTCTCCTTTTGCTATTATTAGGGCTCCTTTAGTGACTGCTCAAGTTTTGTCTATAAAATGTAGCTACACATCCTTCACCTTCCAATTGCCCTGTTGAAATTATATTTTTCTTTAGATCCGGAACATGCCTTACATGCTTTAATAACCATTGGTTTCCACTTTGTTTCTTTATAAAAGACTTACCCATTCCAATGATTTTACAAGGTTTATCATCACCGAAAAAACTTGTCTAAAATCTCCTTGAACATAGTCATGAAAATATTTCCTATTAGGGATGCCATGGAATGAAGCCCCTTAATCTATGAAATAATTAAAGCATCTTGCAACACATCACCTGTTACACTCACTTCATGATTGTTCTCTTGCTATCCATCTACTTCTTTTCCTTTTTGAGATTTATAGCCTTTCTTCAGATGTCCTTTCTTCCCACATTTCTAGCACACTATCCCTGGTATGGATTTGGATATTCCTTTCCTTGACTTGCTGTGATGTCCTAGGCTCTTTCCTCTCTTTATATTTCTTCCCCTAGTCTCTGCAGTCAAAGCATTACTTGTTGTCTCACTTGAGCTTTTCCGTCGCATTTCCTCACTAAGGATAGCACCAACAACATCATCAAATATTAAAGTACTAGATCTAGAGACAAAATTACTAAAGGCCATTACTAAGCCATTCCAGCTTTCTAGCAATGAGCACAAAAATAATAGAGCCTTGACTTAATTATTAAAATTTACCCCTACGTTATTTAAATGATTGGTAACTATGCTAAATTCATTAAATGATTAGCAACAAATCCACCTTCTGACATCTTCATATTAAATAAACACTACATAAGAAATACATTGTTTGATGCCAAGGGGTTTTCAAATAGTTTGGCCAATGTCTTCATTAGACCCTCTATTGCCATTTCCTTTGAAATGTTGAACGCCACTGACACTGCCAGGCACAACTATATTGTTCCTAGTGACTTTGTTTCAAGAATCTCCCATTCTTTGTTCATCATACTTGTTGGCTTCTTTACTTTTTTGCTCAATTGTAGGAAGATAACTTTTTGATACAAATAATACTCCATTTGCATCTTCCATAGCTGGTAGTTTTGGTCATTGAATTTCTCAACCCTAAACCTACCATATTCCTCCATTGCTCACACTCAAACGAGGAACCCTTCTTTTCTGCGAGTTTATCAACCAAATAGACCTTTGGCTCTGATACGAGTTGTTAGAAATTAAATAACAAAGAAATGGAATACATAAAATATTGTGGAAACACAAACACAGAAAAACATAAAAAAGGAGAGACACACATTTACCTGGTTCACCTAATTTGCGCTACGTCCACATAGAAACAACCGGGCCTTCATTTTATATTATCTTGCAAAATGAAGAGATACAACCTACAATAAATACATTGTAATTTCCTCTTTTCTCTCACACAGTCTCTTATCTATTTCTCACACATAATAATAATAATACACATTTGCAATACAATTCCCTCATATAAAATAAGGGTTGCCTTTTAGGGAAAAAAAAACCTTATATTAACATAAATTCTGTCGTCAGATCTTTCGCCTAATGAATGACCCAAATTGACTACAAAATTAAAATATTTTACAAGGATATTTTTCATCTATTTTTTTCTTTGGGGGCGCTGCCCCCGAACCCCAGTTGGGAGGGTGGGGGGTCTCCAAATAATTGCAACCATCCCCCTTGGATCCCCTTGGATGAAATAGTGGGGAGGAAAGACCCCCCGCACCCCCTCATCAAGGGCTGAGATCCAACCACAGATGAAACAAAAAACCTCTCAAAAATTAGGAAGCTAGTCAAGCTCCACACCCAATAAAGGGAAATAAATGATCATTGTTGAAATGTATTATGTTTACATGCTTGTCAACTTAATAGGAAATATGGTTTATATGTTTTCTATTTATGATGTGTGTGATATCCCTCAACTTAATGATTTCATTGCAATTAAATGTGCACAAGTTTAATTTTAGTTAAGTATGTTACAAGAAAAGATAAATAGACATTTAATCATCAATAATTTTTCCAATGAAAACTGTTTGTAAAGTTGTAATTATGTTTTTATTTTATAAATAAAGACAAAAATGGGAAATTAATGGTTAAGTACATATTCTTGAAAGAGGAAAAATGTTACAATTTTATTTTAGAAATTATTATTATCCATCAACAAGTCCTAGGAAACTAATTTGGGTGATTAGATTTAATTTTGAAATTATGATATTGGCCAATTAAATGTTTCCTAGAAGATAAGGAGATGTCGTAAAGTGTGGGAAATAAGCGTTGATTAATGAGGAGTTAACTACCTGCCACCTGATGGTGAGATGGAGGCAGTGAATAATCACCCAAAAAGTGGTAGATGGATAATCATTAGAGAATTTTTGAGGTAAAAAATGGGCCTAAGAACAAAAATGTACATTAAAAATGAACTTTGTAAGAACCAATAGGATTCAATATGATGATGTCAACCTTGGGGGATGATTCACCATTTATGGAGTAAAAAGGTAAAAATATAAAAAAATAAAAAAATAAAAAAACTATTTTTTCAACTTGTATTTCAACTGAACTCCCTACGATTTTACTCAAAGTTCGAGCCGGAGCACTTATCGGATACATAATTTAATTTTTCATCCAAGGAGTACCCATGTTGCATACTTTCGATGAACCCTACTACATGGACCTGCTCAAAATTTAAGTAAAATCATAGGGAGGTAAGTTGAAAATATGAGTTGGAAAAGTAGTTTTTTCTTTTTTCCCTCGAAAAATTGATGAGGTAATCTAATATTATTTTATTATTTTATTATTTTCACTATTATTTTATAATATTCCTTGGGAATCCCATTTTGGACCTCAAAATTTCTTTAATGATCTATGTAATTTTACTTACTTTGGTCTCACAGTTTTCCAAGAAAAGAATTGAAGAGACTCAAGAGAATAAGAAAGTAATAAATAGGAAGGGAATTGTAGGCCTAGTTGCTTGTGTTGAAAAGTAACTAGGTTTGGTCTTCATAATGACATGTGTAATTATGTTTTTATGTAATTAATGAAAATAATATAAATAAAATTATTATTGTAATACTTGTCTCATGGGTTTCATGAGCAAGAAATTTTATTTTTAGTATGACTCCCATTATAAGTCCTTAGGATTGGTCATAAAGTCAATTTGAGTCTATTTCATGTATGAAGAACCCTTCTTGGGGATATTACACTTATGTATGAGTCAATAGAAATTTCAAGTAACCCTCCAAAGTAAGCACAAGACATCTATCTTCAAGTCAGATTCAAATGGAATTAATCATCTCTTCAACTGACATGTCAGCTTAGCTTGATGTCATGTCGACTTATATACATGGGTTAAAAACCATAAATAGCCCTGTTCAGATCCCATTTCAGAGAGAAATTTCAAAACAATAATTCAGTCAAGTTTGAAGTAAAAAAAAATGTGAAGGAAGCATAATTATTAGTGATAGGAGAAGGAAGAAAAGAGAAGCTCTTAGCTTCATTTTCTTGGATTTGTTTTAAGGTAATTCTGTTGTCACCTATGCATAGAAGGAGGTCATTTGTTTCAGTAAGGGCGAGAGGAATTACAATCCTCCTAGATAGCTGAATTGGAAGAAAAGTCTAAAGAGGAAGCCAAGGTAAGCTAGAAAGAGTCCCTATGCAAAGAAGGCCTAATTCTAGGAGGCCAAAATTAATGAAGGACTAGGAAGCCAAAGTTGAAGGGTAGCCGAAAAGAAGGAAGGAGCATAAGCTTGAGTAGTGTTGACTTGGGCTTGGAAGAGAAGCAATGAAAGAGGACTTGTGTCTTGGTCTTGGAGAGGCAAATAGGTCAAGGGTATCGATATTGGTATTTGTCAATTGGAATCTCTATAAGAAGAAGAATTTGTTTGGGTTTTCCTCTCAAGAGTGAGAGATTTTGGCCCTGGATGATAGCCTATATTTTGTGTCTCTTATCTCTTTATGATTTATGCATTTGCAACTATTTCACTAATAAACTATGTAAAAGAATATCCTAATCTAAAGAAGTAAAAATCACTCACAAACAGTTACTAATATAAGATAACTCACGTAATTACTATGCCCTAGATTTCTCAACATGGTATTAGAACTAAGGTGACTAAGTCAAGGAAGGGAATCTTATCAAGGGACACTCAAGGATCAAATATCAAGGAATGCATCAAAGCAAATATCATCTTGAAGTCAAAGGAAGCATCATAATCCTAGATAAAATAAGTCTACAAAGAAGTGTTGGGATCGTCAAAACCCTACATCTACTCAAGTAAAAGTGCTTTGAAGACTATTCATCCAAAGGAAGCTAGATCAAAAGGCAGTATCATCTCAGTCTCTGTGGGATCAATGATCATTCTTGAAGAAAACTACCTTCATCAAGGAGAAGTTTTCTATCCTCTATATCATCATTCGTTGAAGAATATGGGGCATGAGGTTCATGAGATTCTTCTTTTACATGATAACTATTAATGTTTAACTTGTTAGCATATTCTTTAACATTAGTGTGTCTTCTTTAGATAATGAAATAGCTATCATAACAAAGAGACAAGAACACAAGATGTTGGCATTCTGTCAGGGCCAAAAGCTCTCCCTGTTGGAGAGGAAAACCTGCACACAATAATTCTTATAGAGATTCCAATCGACGAACATCAAGACCATGACCCTTGACTGACTGAGCCACTCCAAAACCAAGACACCAATCCTCTTCTTCATACTGCTGATATCATCATTATCGCTCCACCTTTTCCGAGATCATCACTATGTCTACACCACCGAGATCTTGACTACTGTTGCATCTTGAAACATAGTATCACTATAGGATTACTTAGATCCTTTTCATAACAATGATCACCATGATCCCTCTTCTTCCTTTTCATTGAGACTATGACTGTGCTTTTATTGCATTGAGATCATACTTATCAATGTGCCAAAATTGTCATCTCCGTGGAACTTCTACAGGAAATGATGACCATCCGACAAAAACATGATTACTTTACTCACTTGAAATTCTAAGTTACCGTGCCACTCGAAAAGCTTCAAGTATCTTTCTTAACTGTGTCTTCATCCGAAACTTCAGAGGTATGCCAAGATCACTGTAATATGAGGAGGAAGAAATAATTCACTGTAATTTTCATCAAAGAAACAGAGGTGTCTTCCTCCTATAATGTAGATCCATACAAAACATTTCTGTGTATCAGACTTCAGAAATTCCTATGCCCAAATGAATTGCTTTAAAGAGAAGTGCAAGTTTATGTTCATCTTATTTGCAGTGACCCTAGGTGGGTATATATAGTGGTCATGCCTCCATAATGAGCCAACATAACCAAGTGATCCATTGTGTCTCTTTTTCTAGCTGACATAACTTCAATTTATTATTTTACTGGCCGACGTGAGAAAGTTTTTCATTGTTCTTCTTGCCTATCTTCAAGAGGATTGTGCTAGTCTAGGACAGTTTTTCTAGACACTAGGTAGCTTCATATACATTTAAAAATATGATCAATAAGAGTTATTTAACATGATTTTGACTCTTTGACTTTCTTAGACCTATGGAATGAGCAAGAAACTCATTCATATAATTTACAAAAATAATATTTCTTTTTCTTGACAAGTACATTACTTTGACAAATACCAAACCTAGTTACACTTTTCTTTAACACTCCCTCTTAAATAGGGATGTATTTACAATGGTACTTGGTTATTCTCAATCTGAAGAATTTCTCATAAGAAGAATCATATTGGTAATCCCATCTGTATAGCATCATATCATTCAACATTGTCATAGTGCAATGCCTTGAATAACAACTCCATCTCTCCATGAGACCATGAGCTACAATGCTAGAGAGACCAATGATTTATAGAAACCTTCATCATTGTCTCTCAAGGTACCTACCCACTTGGGTATTCATTGAGTATGAACTTCTAAGACTATTCTTATCTTGGGTTCCCAGCCCTCAAAGAATATCGGTCCTCTTGCCTACTCTTATCTTGGATGCCCTACACTTTCTCAAAGAGTATCAGATGCCAGATGATTAACCAACCCTCCATTCTTTCTTCTCAGGCGAAGACAAGAATGTTGTGTCTATCATGTGTCTTCATTTCTATCCATGTCCTTCACCTAGACTTACGACTATTAGTCCTAGTCTAGTGCATGACACATGAAATAGAAAAAGCAATTGTCACTCCTTTGTAATCAAGGGTGATCTAATTCAAGCTCCCTCTTGATCAGGGACTCAACAAAGCTTCCTCTTAGCTAGGGACTCTTCAATACATTAGCAACTTCTTCTTCATGGCTCCTTCAGCTACTTGATCAACTTCTATCCATGATGCCACAGAATTTAGTTGAGCTTCTTTCTTGTAGGGCAACAATCATTGACCACTTTCCTCCTTAGTTTGTCATGTCATTCTGTTGTTCATGGAAAGTGGCCTTCTTGGTACATATATGGAACCTTCTCCATCTGGCTAATTTTGTCTCTTCATGCTTCTTTTAGGAATTTCCATCCACCACATGAATGCTAGTTGTCCTTGTGCTTACAACTCTTGTTCCAGTAGCCCTGCATGAACTCATCCATACATTATTCAAGAAATCAAGGCATAATAATAAATAAAATCATACCTTTTGAGATGGCTTTCTATCATGACATCATTTCTGTTAGCATCTTGCATACAAGTTGACTCATTTACCATATATATATATATGTATATATATGTATATGTATCTATATATATATATATATATATAATATTATATATATAATATATATATATTATATATATATATATATATATATATATATATATACATATATATAATATATATATATATATATATACGTTGTCAAGGGTCTCTATCTTTTCCAAACTTCCATCAGAGTCTTTGTATCTTTTCGGGAGATTTCTTAGTCAACTATTCTTGGTCTTAGGATGTTTATTGTCTTTATCATGGTTGCATATCTTCTGATATATTCCTTCCTCACACATTCCATTCCCGTGGGTTTTCTACTCAGAGTTATGTAATTGTAGTCAACCACCTAATATTTTGTATGAGGACATATTATGTTCATTTCATTTAGTGTGACGTATGTCTTTTTTTCATCCTTTCAGAGGAGGAGATCCTTTTCCTTCTATCATGCTTCTTAAGTAAGAGTTATTGATCTACAACCATATGACATGACATTATAAAACTTAAATACAAGTATACATAGCTCATTTTACCTTTAGGTTGTCTAGGCTTCTTTCAGTAGTTTCCTTGATTGAAAGAGCTTCAACCCCTTGAACTACTTTTACATCGTCATATCATTATTCATGAACTCCACAAATTGGAGTTACTATTGAAACACTTGCTTCATCTTTGGATTAGTGAATCTTCTAGTGAATATTCCATCAGAGAATCTTGAGGATCTTAAAGATTACTATCCAACAGATGTTTCCCTTTTATTTCATGATCAGCCTTCTTTTAAGTGTTGGAGTTCTATAAAGTTGTTTCCTACAACTTGCCCTCTTTCATAGAAACCCTAAGTTGATCACTGAGGTATCTTACTTTACTTGAGATTCTAGTCACCCTCGTGATGATGTCATGAGATCTTGTTTCTAATATTTCCATGATGTCATATCATATCTATAATATATATTGTATCCACATTCTACGCAGGATCTAGGAGCCCAAAATGAGACTTATAGAGACTAATTCAATGAATTCTACTCCCTCTTACCATGGGATTCCATCCTATCTGGTGACATGAATTTTCACATAACGTTCATGGTTCCTCTACCAACTTTTCTAATGTCTACCTTTATGAATTCAAAGGAGACCTTGTTCAATGACTTCACTCATCTATGAGGACCATAACTATCATCTTTATTTTATGCAAGGACTTTTTCATGAGGATTATGAATATCCTTTAGCATTTCCATTCCCTTGCAAATCGAAGTCATTAAACCAAGAATTAATTAAACATGAGAGATACTTACTTTGCATGTGAAGAGGAGATCTTCACCTTGATGCTTCCTTTTCTTGAGCTACCCATCATGAATTGCTAGTATCCTTTTACGAAGACTTCTTTGGAGACCTTCTAGCACCAAGGAATTTCTGATCTTGTCATCACCAAAACTGCTTTATGATCTTGAGATCATCTTGATTCCTAATTCATCTTCTTGGTAATTTTGACTCATATATTTGAACACATTGTTGACATGCTCGTGATACTCTCATCCCACAAATGGACCTTATTACATTCATCATCAACAAATTTATACTTTGATCCAAGCATCGAGCATCATGCTATGTTTATAGACAAGATTCAAAATTATGAAAAGTACATCGTTGTGACATTGTACTTATGAGGACTGTACATACGAAGTATGTAGAGAGGCACTATGATGTGAGCCTGAACTTGTCATCGAATAACATAGACAGAGATAGTAACAGGATTATAATTTGACTGAGATCATGGTAGTAAGGAACCCGAGACTTCCTCTTGTAATTTAGCATCAAAACTAAGATTATAATTTATGTCGAGACCATGAGTGCTTCAATGATCCTTTCCATTTATGCGAGATTGTATACTCTGTCCCCACCCGAGATTCATCATTGCTGCGTCCTTTATTGTCACATTTTTCCCGAGACCTTCACTATTTCTTTGTTGAAATCATCTCTGCACTTCGAGATCATGGCTTTGTTTAAACCATGAAAATGTGTGTCACAATTGTACTGAGATTCGTTATGACTATATTCAATTATGAATGTGATGAGATAGAGTATCTCTTTGTTCGATCATCAAAGTTCTCTTATTATAGCTATTCAAAGCCTTGACAGAGATGTGCTACGATTGTATCCTTCCATTACAGGAATGTTGAGACTATGTTGAGAGATTACCAAAACAAAGATACTGATATAGTGTATTTCACTCCTTCGAGCATGTCGAGATGGTATTATAGTGACTACATTTAATACTATAGTCATGAGGAGACCAAGACAGGATTGTGGAGATAGTGTTTGCATACAGATGTTGATACAAAGTGTGTCCTCCTTCACATTAACTGAGATTGATATTGACTTGTCTTGCTTCTATTGGTTGAAGACTGATCTTTTAAGTGTCTCTTTATGCCGTTCCTTAGATTGCAACTATAGCTCTAAAACCATGTTGAAGAATCTGGGGCATGAGGTTAATGAGATTCTTCTTTTACAAGATAACTATTAATGTTTAACTTATTAGCATATTCTTTAACATTAGTGTGTCTTCTTTAGATAAATAAATAGTTGTCATAACAAAGAGACAAGAACACAAGATGTTGGCATTTTTCCAGGGAAAAAACCTCTCCCTCTTGGAGAGGAAAACCCACACACAATTCTTCTTATAGAGATTCTAATTGACGAACACCAAGACCATCACCCTTGACTGACTGAGCCACTCCAAAACCAAGAAACAATCCTCTTCTTCATACTGATGAGATCGTCGTCATCATTGCACCTTTTCTGAGATCATCACTATGTTTGCACCACTGAGATATTGACTATTGTTGCATCTTGAGATAGAGCATCAATGTAGGATTACTTAGATCCTTTTCATAATAATGATCACTACGATCCATATTATTCCTTTTCATTAAGAATATGACTATGTTTTTCTTTCATTGAGATCATAATTATTAATGTGCCAAAACTGTCATATTTATGAAATTGCTACAGGACATGATGACCATACAAGAAACACATGAGCACTTTATTCACTTGAAATTCTAAGTTATTGTGCCACCCAAAAAGCTTCAGGTATATTTCTTAACTATGTGTTCATCTGAAACTTCAAAGGTATGACAAGATCACTGTAATATGAGGAGGCCAAGATACTTCACTGTAATTGTCATCAAAGAAACAAAGGTGTCTTCCTCCTGTAATGTGGATCCATACAAAACATTACCTGTATCAAAATTACAAAATTCCTATACCCAAACAAATTGCTTCAGAGAGAAGTGTGAGTTCCTGTTCATCTTATTTGTGGTGACCCTAGGTGGGTATATATAGTGGTCATGCCTCCATAATGAGCCGACATAACCAAGTGATCTATTGTGTCTCTTTTTCTAGCCGACATTACTTCAATTTTAAATTATTTTTTTGGCCGACATGACAAAGGTTTTCATTGTTCTGCTTGCTTGTCTTCAAGAGGATTGTGCTAGTCTTGGAGGGTTGTTCTAGACTCTAGGTAGCTTCATATGCATTTACAAATATGCTTAGGAAGAGATATTTAACATGATTTTGACTCTTTGACTTTCCTATACCTATGGAATGAGTAAGAAACTCTTTCATATAATTTACAAAAATAATATTTCTTTTTCTTGATAAGTACAAAGATCAAAATTACTTTGACAAATACCGAACCTTGTTACACTTTTCTTCAACATCATCAACGTCAAGGAAGAAACAAGAAGAAGGAGAATCCTATCAAGTAAGTATATTTATATCCACATCTGAATCTATCAAAAAGTCTTTCTGCAATGAAATCAACAAATTGGTTGGGGCTTCAAACTGTCTTGCATGGAAGAAAAGGGCATATTTGAATCTCATTGAAAATGAGGTTATGGAACATGTCAAAGTTTCTACCACTAAACTAGGAGAGGAATATGCTCAAGTTGTTGGCAAGTATATGAAAGGGGAAGTTAGGGCTCAAAGGATTCTCATTGAATCCATGAAGGATCCCCTCATCCCATTGGTATCTAAACATGAAACTTCAAAATAAATCTATGACTGGTAGAGTTATATTCAAAAGCACTACTAGATAAGTCATCTCATTAAGGCAAGAAATCTACAAGATGAATATGTAATAGCCTCATACTTTATGAGGCTATCAGAGATCCGGGATCAACTACAAGATCTCAGAGAAGTCATGTCTAATAGAGAAATGACTAAATGTACTACCATAGGAGTGGGGTAACTTCACTTCAAGTATTTATGGGAAGACAGAATCTACTCCATTCCAGGATCTATGGTCACTATGAAATATTGAAGAATCTAGACTAAAGGCAAAATCTGATTTGGGAGCAGGTGAGAAAAATCAAGCTTATGTTGCAATGACAAGAAGAAAGGGAAAAATTGGAAAGACTGGTTCTTGGAATAAGAAAAGGGATATCCCTAAAATTCAATGCTATGGGTGTTAGGAATGTGGACACTACACAAGAGATTGTCCTAAGGTCAATAAGGACAACAAAAGAGTAAGAGAATAAGCCCATATCACCAAAGAAGTAGAGGAAGCTGAAAAGAAGAAGTCCAAGAAAAAGGAAGTAAGAGATCTATATTACTAAGATAGTCCTCCTCACCTAAGTTCTTCTCAAGTTCTTAAGTCTTCTATTGTAAGATATGGCTATTATTATTCACTAAATTGGATGCATCAAGGCATCATAAGAGAATTGGAAGCAAGAGCTGGGGAAATAATCATAGAGAAGCATGAAATATGGTTAGAATCTATGGAAGTCAAGGATATAACTCCTGGGATCTCATTGGAAACGTAAGTGGAAAGGTCGTCTAGTTCAAGGGTCATCATACATCTATTAAAAGGATACATCTACTGATGGGGATACTTTAGATCCTCAATATTCTTTGATGGAATCTTCATTGAAAGGTTCACCAAGAATGAGGAGAAGCAAGTGTTTCATCAAGAACTCCAAGCTTGTGGAATCAATGAGATGATGATGTGATGACATAAAAGTGAAGCAAATCAAGGGATTGAAGCTCTTTCAATCAAGGAAGCTACTACAAGAAGTTTGGATGACCCAAAGGAAAAATGAGGTATGTATGCTTACATTTGATATTATGGAAGTCATGTCATATGGTTGTAGGTATCATGAATCAATGCTTTACCTTAAGAGCATGATCAAAGGAAAGGATATCGTCCCTCAAAGGGATGTAGGAATGCATGTGTCACACATTCACTAGATGAAATCAACATAATATGTCCTCATATGAAGTATGAGGTGGTTGAATACAATTGAGGAAATCTGATTGGAGGCTCCCGAGAATCTAATGTGTGAAGAAAGGAAGGAAGAGATCATGGAATATGAAGCCATGGTAAAGGAAATCAATATACAAAAGACCAAGAAGACTTGAATAGGATATCTCCATCGAAGATATGAAGACTCTGATGAAGTTTGAAAAAAAAAGAGACCCTTGACAATATATATCTTTGGGAGATGTGTACATATGTATGCATGATGTTGATGCAAACTAAAAGATGTCATGATGAAAGACCATAAAAAAGGTAATGTTGATTTTAATGTTCATTCCTTTATTTTTGAATATCTGGATGAGTTTATGTAGGGTTCTCAAGGGAATATCTATGGATATCTTCCACCATTGATGCACATGTACTAGGATGAAAGATCCTTAAGTAAACATGGCATGAAGAAAACAACATGGCATGAAGGAAGGAAATATACAAAATGTTGGATCAATTTTCGATGATGACATGGTTGACTCATGGATGAAAGTGATGAATGGTCGATGCCCTATGTAGAAGTCCCAAACATGAAGACTCCTATATAATGAAAATAAATTCATGACATCATGAAGAGGATTTATTCAAGCAGCAGGTTGTCCCATTGTCTACACCGAGGAGATGTTGTAGGTACCTAATCAAGAGGGATCCTGGAAACAAGTTTCTTACTTGGAAGAAACATGGAAATTCCTAATCCAAGAGGGATCTTAAGTACATTCCTTCTGTAGAAATGATTACATTTATTTATTGGAATAGTTATGTACTCCCTAAATAAGAGGAGAGATAGACACATCATTCTTGTCTTCACTTGGGAAGAGAATATGGAGGATTTGATAAGCATCTGACATTTAATGCTCTTTGAGGATGTATTAGGACATCCAAGATAAGAGTAGTTGTTGAGGATTGATATTATTTGAGGACTGTGAATCCAATATAAGAATACTCCTAGTGGAACACACCTTGAGAACCCAGTTGGGGTATGTTCTGAGAGAGACAATGTAACACCCTCCTCCCACATCTATCCAAGTGACTGGCCAACCGGGTTAAACATGAGATGAGAGGTTACTATGATTAGATTCAACCTCCTATGTGACATTAAAGAAATGGAATTGACAGAAACACAACATACATACCTTCCACATCAACTACAGAACCCCTGAGAACCATCCCAACTCTTCAACTAGCTAGCCCCTAGGTCCCATTGATGTTTTTAACCACTTAACATCTAGAATCTCTCATGCTATAGTCCTACCAATTTCCAGGAGGCTTTGGACGCTCTCATGTTATAGGCATGCCAACGTCCAGGGACTATTTTGTCCAGTGCTGTGCCAACGTCCTTAAGTTTTGAGCCACGTTTTTAGGCCTAGACCCTAGGTCACTGCCCAGAATTGAATGACATATCCAAAACAATAAAATACAAGGAAACAATGATGAAAAATAAAATAGTTGAACAAGTCCTTAACCAAACCCCTTATTGCTGTTATCACTCAGATTTTCCCAAAAGTTGTAAGAAGGGGAAAGGGTCTGAGGTAACCACAAACCAATCTTTTAGATACAGAATCTAGCCAATCTGTATCCAGAGAGGGCTCTCTATTTAAGTTTTAGCTTTTTTTTTAAAGATATTAAGCTAGTTATGATGTTTAGAAGTTTTGTTTGAGTTTGGGTGGTGAGATTCAATAGCAGAGGGTAGGACTGACTAGTTTAGGCTATTGGGCTAATGGAGTCAAAGAAGATGGCTTAACTGGACTTGGTTTCTTAACAAAGGATGGTTTCACAAAGAAAGATAATCAAATAGGGAACAAATAAAGACTTAAAATATGGGATGGACTTAAAGGGTTAAAGGGCAGCTAAGAATCCTTCAACATACTTTAAGAGAGCAGAACATGACTAACCATCAATAAAGAGCAATTAAGAATTCTTTATTAAATGATTAAAATGAAAGAACTAGAAAACAGGAGCAATTAAGAATTCACTGTTTATACTAATTCAGAAGAAAACATAGAGAATAATAATGATTGAAAACAGAGTGAAATTAAGCATATTCTGAGTTACTCTTTTTTGTTTATCATTCAGATGTGAAACATAGATGATATTATAAACATGGAAAACCTTAAAACACAAGGTATAGAGGACTTATTGATCTGGTGTTTGATTCAAGAATTCTGAGAAAAGTCCCTTGCATTAATTCTTTGTCCAGCAAGCCATGCAAAAGTTGAGTCCAACATCACTTTACTCCAAATAATCAATATTACATCAATGTCTAAGAATCCACCCTCAATACTCTAATTGAGGGGGTATTTATACAAAAAAAATTACAAAACATATCTCCTAACAGAGTGAGATATATTCTAGGATGACTAAGAATAAGTTACATAAAAATAGAGACAATTAATCTCGAAGATAGGAGAAAAGAAAATTGTTGTTGTGTTGTTTCTATTCTTGCTGAGTGTGTTGGAGGCAGGCCTTAGAATTTGGCTTGCAGCTGTCTTCTATGGTAACTCTGTGCTGGCTGCCTTGTTTTGACTGATACTCTTTACCTGTTCTGATACACTTCGACCTGTTTGGTCCATGTTCATCTTAGTTAATCTTATTATAGTAAATATCCCAAAATTTACATTTTACCAAAGATAAATTTACAAAATTTCCAACATGTCTTCCCACCATTTTGGCTCTGGAAATCTGTGTTTCTGAAGTTTCCTCAGAATTTCATCACTCTGTATATCTGAAAAAGTTAGGCTGGATTAGGAACAAGTACTTTACCTCATGCTCAATATAGAATAAGTTCTCTAAGTTGTCATAGAGAACTCAGCCTGTGGGGAGTGCTTTCATTCTTGATGCACTTGTTGATGAACTAGTTTGATTGCCAGCATACTTATTCAGTCTGTCTACATAATTAATATGCTTCATTAATCTGTCATTAATGACCAAAGGAATTGGTAGCCCTTTATTATGCAAAACAATAAATTTCTCCATAAAAGAATTGATTTCCACCTGCATATCCTGACATCTTCTCTCCATATTCTGCATCAAATTTCTCTTGGTTAGCACCCTTTTGATTTCCAGAATGGTGTCTGTCCTGTCTGAGATGCCAAGTTCTTCCAGTTGTTCTTTATTTCTGTTATTCAAAAAATGTATAAGCCGGTTGGCTTCATCTAGCATTTTTCCTAACTGTACTTTTGTCCGTTGAATTACCCCCTGGGTTGCTTTCACTAGATCAATCTGTTCATAGATCACTTGGATAGATGGCCACACATCATTAATGGATTGAGTGATGTTGGCCTAAAGGATTTTCTTGATCTCTGCTAGGGGCTTGTCAAAAGTGAGATCATTTTCCAATTCTTTTACTTTATTTTCTAAAGCATTGATCTCCCTTGTTTTTTCCACAACATTTATCTTTGAAATATTATAATTTCTTTCTGCCTTAGCCAATTTCTCTTTTACCTGCTTTAATTCCGACACTTGTAGTCTCATGTCTTCCATTGCCTTTATCAGCTCTTCTGTGCTTAAATTGGTGCTCCTATACGGTGTTGTCCTTGCTGCAACTATACCTTTGACCACCTCTACTGTGGTTGTTGGGATGTTTGGAACTAAGGCTGTCCCAAGTGTAGAGGGGAATGTTGTTGAGACTATGGGAATTACCTCAAAAGGCTGAGAGATCGACTCTTCCTGCTTTTCCTTTAGTACATTTTCTAAACCCTGCTTTGTGTCATTCAATCTTTCATTAAGTTTCAAGAGCATGTCCATCATCTCTTCTTCAGATTTCTGTTTTATAACCTCAGTAGTCTGTGGATGCCTTGAAGGAGGTAGCTTGAGCTGTTTCCTTAGGGCATCAATGTCTTCTTTTTTCTTCTTGATTAGTGCTTCTATGCCTTTAGCATCTTTGGGATCATGTCCCAATCCAATGATTATTTCTTCTATTGATTTGATTCTGTTATCCTTGGCCAGAGAAGAGGCTTTCTCCAAATGTAGTTGAGCAGTTGTATTGTCACAAGAAATTTTGTAGCTTGTGGGCCATCTTTGCTTTGTCAGCCAGTGTGGAATAGACTATTTATCCAGTTTGCTTGTGAAGTTCAATCTGGTCCATAGGATGAATATCTTTGGCTAAAACTTCCAAGTTTGTTCTCATGTAATCTGCACCTTTGGCTTGAAGTAACTCATTATCATCTTTCCTTCTTTGATGTCATAGGCTGACATCAATCTCTTTTGGTTTGTGGGGGCCATTTTCAAACACTGATTGTATATTTGAATCCTTGGTGGGTCATTCCTGGCCTTTATTTTTGTGAATGTCTTCTTAATATTTGAGGCCTGTTTACTTTGTGGCCTAGTGGATGATACTTCTGCACTGTATTGTCTTTCTAGCTCCTGCCTTTGTGAGCTAGTGGATGTTCCTCCCAATCGGGGAGTTTGCTAGCTAGTTGCTCTTTCAACTCTTAGACTATCTGTAGTTTCTTCAATGATTTCATCTTCTGAAAGAGGATTTAGTCTTTTCCTCTTTTCTCCAGGCTGTCCTGTAGGTCCACTAGCAGGGGTAGTAGTTTCTCTGTCCCTCCTTTTATTTCTTTCCTTATTTAGAGGAGTTTACAATGCTGGACTTTCTGCTGATTTGGTTTGAGCTGAAGGAATTGGCACTTGACTTTGTTCTTTGGACATTCCAGGCTGATCTATCTTTGTAGGCTATTCTGTGGTCTCTATTTCTTTGCCTTTGGATGTTCCTGTAGCTAGTATGTTGGCTTCCTATGGAGGTTGTTGGGAAGTTCCAGCAGAGGATGTACCAATCGCTGATTTTTGAGACCACTAGAATGGTACCTACCCAAAAGAATCCAAGTCAAGGGTTTTCTCAAGTTCTCTCATAGAATTTTCCATATTGACCTGCTCACTAACCTCTTCAACTAGGGTTCCCTCTATCCATTCATCCAAGTTTGCAAACTGTTCAATGTCTGGGATCCTATGATGAATATATGGCGATAACTTGTTCTTGGTCCTTTTGTCACTTATAAAACTATTGGGGTCATATGGTACCCATCTAAAACTCTTTCTTAATCTAAAGTGGTCTTCTAATATATTTTCATCTTCTTTCCATGCATCGTTAGAGTTGATGAAAAAAGGGCCTAGCTGGTTCTTTATTCTTAGCTGAACTTTCTTTTTTGCACTACAAAAATAGACTAAATCTGCATTTATGATCTACTTGAAATAATCCAAAGCAAATAGTCTCATAGGAACATACTTGGGTAACTTGAAAGGGAAAAGTTCACACCCATACATCCTGATTTCTGTGTGATTTTTGTATAGGTGCTAGTCACCTATCCTGTACTGTTTAAAGAGCTGGAGAATTTTCTTCATTTCACCATTGATCCTAGGAGGGGAAACTTCTATCAACGGAGAGGTTGCTGGATGTAAAAACAAGTTAATGAACTCATTATAAGTGTAAGGGGACTCAATGGTATTATGAAAGATTGAACTCCAAAAGATGACATATCTAGGATTTTTTCTGGTGTCCAGTTTCTTGACAGCGAATGGAAAGTTATTTGACTGATAGTATAACATGAGATGGTATATGAAAGAGGTATATTTGAAAACTCATTCCCTTTTCAAATTCATGAATTGGTCATGGATTTTGTTTGCAATAAAGGAGGCATAGTCATATATGATAGCAGGGGGTTGTCCTAGAGTAAAGATTGATAGTAACGCTAGGGTGATATCATCAAAAAATTCACTAGAGTGAAATCCTATAATCAAGGATATCATATCAATAAGGAGTCTTTCAATTTCATTAAAGAAAGTCTGTAGATAAGGAATTGGACCCTTGGGCTGGTGCTTTGGTTGCATGAAGCTTTGAGCAACACAACTCACTTCTGATTGAGACAACTAAGATGCTTTTCCAAGCAAATATGCTGTGGAAAGAGGGGTGAGGGGCTGACTTCAATGGAATTGTATCATTTAATTGATGGACTATGCAGTTGTACGAAAAAGGATAGTATGGAATGGGGACATAACAGCTCTCTGGTTGGGATCATAATTAGCACAACATTGATGAATGATGTTTGGGAAAGCATGGACTGAGGGGAGGAAATACATGGGAAGGTTAGATTCTCACAGTCCAAAAATGTTTGACTTACTCAGATAACTATCTCTGATTTGGTAGAAAATCTTTAGATGGTTACCATCACCAGATAAGTCTTTTATCTAAAAGTCTTTATCCGCTAGAGGTAGATAATCCAAGTTTTTGTGATGAGTGTTCATGGGCGTGACATTCAGGGCTATAGGGGTTTCCATTTTTGGTTCTTGTGGATTCAAAAATGGAATTTAGACTTTCTGTGAGGAAATAGACCAAACAGTAGGTTTGGGACTTTATATGGCGACCACAGATTGTTCTAGCCCTTTCTTGTTGAATTTTCAGTAGAAAATTGAAATTACAGGGTTGCAGGCTAGACTGGATAAATACCCGTGTTAAGGAAGTAATCCGTACAATGGTAGGTTGGATGACAGGCTGCGAAGCACGTTGCTGTAGTTTTTCTGATCAGGTGGCAGTTGGGAAACTGGAACAGTTGATTCAGACATTGTTTTGCATGGGAGTACGAGATGCAACACACTACAACGAAAATGACAATTTGTTTGTTTATTTAACAAAACTGATGTTGGTGGGTTTTTCTTTGGATTTATCGAGCGAATGATGCAAGCAGGATGTGACATTTTGTTGCTTGTGGAGGGTGGTAAGCAGTTTGTATCGCACCACTTTTGGGGCTGGATGGTTTCGGGTTGAGGGTGAGCGAGCATATAGACTGTGTGATGCATGGCAAAGGTATAGGTGGAAAACCGCCTGGTGATCACGAGTTAAAGCGCGGTCACCAGGGGGGCGCGATATCATCGTAAACCATTGAATGAAAAGGGAGTGATCGAACGGTGGACGGGCATTGGAGACGAAGAAACTTTATTTGTGGCGGGCCCGATGTAATTAACAATGCTTTAATCATATCGGGGTCAATACGATTGGTCGGGGGTGGTTATTAATTAACCTAGAGGGTTAATTAATCCCACATAGTGCGGCGGGGAATTAAGGCTCTTAACAAATTACAGATTAACTCGTTAATCCTCCACTAAAAGATGATTATGGCTGTATTCAACTAGGGGCGGGATATATAAAATGTCAAGGATTTGTATAGTTAAATAATATGGGAATGGGTTAATGCTTTTTCGGGATTTATATAATAGTAGTTAAAAGTTAATATGACATAAAATGAGAGTGAGCGCTAAGTAAATTTAGAAATTTACATTGACACTTAGGCTAAAGTGGGAAAGGGGTTTTTTAGGCGATATTATGTATTTTTCTAAGTAAAGTAGGAATTTACTTAAGAAAAACTTTATGAAATGAAATGAATGATTGATGGATGATTTTGAGTACTTAGGCTTTTAAATCATTGGGCCGAGGGTCCGATCCTTCCAGAAGTCAGAGAAATGCTCTGAGTCCCTTTAATTTTCAAAGTTCTTAGTACTTTGGGGGGAATTAGTGAAATCTTTATGGAAAAATGTGAATGGAAGTTAGTTATTTGACCTTGTCTTGCTTGAATTGCATCAAATATAATGTTTGCCTTGCACTTATGATAGAAGTAAAAATTGACACATTTAGAGACATGATCCATCACAAGTATCATTCTGCAACACCATCTACCTACCCTACCTACTTTAGCATGACATTTTTTCTTCCTTATTTGGGTGCACATATACTGGAAAAACCTTATCAATTTTCCTTTTCTTTATATAGCAAGCCTACCTAAGTCTGCACTTATTAGATCCAAGGGCTCAGATTAAACTGTTGAGCTCCTTTTTATTTACTCTACCTATCTACTTATCTGCCAAGATCAAACAGTTTGGTCAGATATTTCTTTTCTATCTCTAAAACATGAAATTCAAATATGAACTATGAAGCTTAAGCTGTTTGACTATTCATTAATTGTGGTAAAAGTTTAACAAGCTGCACATAATGCTTATTATAGAAAATGAAATAGTAGTGGCATTTAGACTTGCACACTTTCATGGTCTATTTTTATTTGGGGTTCATTTTTTTCATTTTTTGACCATTTTATTCTTTTTACCCTTTGATTTTTCTTTTAGGGTATACCCTCTTCACATTTTTTATTTTTTTTTATTTTTTGACAATATGGAAAACCTTTGTAATAAGTATAGGTATGAACATATTATAGAGCTCATCAAGTCAATCATGAAATATGACACCTATTGGCATAGGAGCATAACACTGGCTCCACTTGGGGATGACTTTTCTTGGTGAAAAGTCAAGAACAACAGGTTAGATGGCCTTTTGAATGAGTTTGACTGTGCTATGATATATCCTTTTGATGGTTGCTTTATTGTATATATGACAGTAACACTTGTGAAGCTTAGGGCCTTCTCTTCGAGCTTCAACTTCAGCAAGTTACTATCCAATCCAAATTGTGACTTTACCAAGGATATAGTATGTACATGTTAGAATCAGAATACATTATCAAGTTGGATCAAAGTAATGTTTCAGCATCCGACCGTTAACTAGCCCTTTTTCTGTTTCTGTACCACCCAGGTTCTTCAGATAATAAGTATTATTCCCTTGTAAGGCATGGATAATAAAAGGTCATTTCCATAGGAAGTCAAACTTCCCATGTTTTCCCTTGTCCTCTCTCCTAGAATCCCGCCTTAAAACTTTGTCTCCCAGGTAGAAATCTTCTGCCTTGGTTCTTTTATTAAATATTTTCTTAATAATATTAATTAGGCTTTTATTGGAAGACTCAGCTAGACCATTACCTTGGGGGTAATAGGCTGTGGAATGGCCTAAAGTGATATGGTATTTGTTACAAAAACTTATCATTCTCTTAGATTTGAAGGCAACAACATTATCAGTTATGATCTTTTCAAGATAGCCAAATCTAGACAATATGTTGGTTTCTAAGAATCCTATAATAACTGTGTCATTGGCTTGTCTAGAGGGAATGGCTTCTATCCATTTGGTAAAATAGTCTATAGCAGTTAGGATCCATTTATGTTGGCCCAAAGAGAGGATGGATTTCTCCAATGAATTCCAAACCCCATTTTTGGAAGGGCTTTTCTGTGGAAATTGGTCTTAGGGGTAAAGGTATTAGTTTCCTCTTGCCCTCAAAAATTTGACATTTATGGCAAGCAATGACAAATTTCTTTATATCAGCGAACAAAGTTGGCCAATAAAATCCAGCCCTTAGGATTTTGTCTGCAGTTTATTTCCAGTAAAGGTGTCCTCCACAGTCTCCTGTATGAAATTCTTTGAGAACCTTGTTAGCTTCTTCCTTTAATAAACAATTCAATAGAATACCTTCATGATTTTTCCAAAAAAGAACATTATCTAAAATACAAAATTTTAAATCTTTCATCTTTAAAAACCTTTTCTCTGTTCTGGATAACCCTAGAGGAGCCTGCAGGTTTAATAATACATATATTATATCAGCATACCACAGTGAATCTAAGAAGGCTTGGCTGATTTGTGGAGTCGCCATCTCCTGTTCATTATCCAGTTCATTAATATCCAGGGCTTGGCAATTTGTTACAGTTATGAGTTTAGCCAATCCCTGTCCTTTTATAAGCTTTGTAGGTTTTATTTCAATATCATACTTCAATATATTAGCTATCCATTTACCTCTTTTGCCTTCAATTCCATCCTGAGTCAAGATGTCTTTGACAACAACATTTGGCACATAAACTATTACATGGGAGTACAATATATAGACTCTAAAATCTTTAATATCTTTCACAAGTGAATAAGCTTGTTTTTCCATGATTTTGTACTTTAATGGTGCATCTCTTAGTGCTTTATTAAAAAATGCTATGGGTTTCTCACATCCTTGACCATCCTTTTGTAGTAAAATAGTTACTATGGTGTGTTCTCATGCAAATGAAAATATTATGAAGTCTCTATCAAACTTTGGACTTGTAAGGACCGATGTTGTAGTCAAAGCCATTTTAATTTCCTCAAATGCTTGTTTGACTTCTGCTGTCCATTCAATCTTTGAATCCTTTTTCAACATATTATTAAGTAATCTAATCAATTCAGCTAAATTAGATATAAATCTTCTCAAAAAGTTAATCTTTCCTAGTAAAGCTTGAAGTTCTTTGACATTTCTGGGGTGGGATATTTGCAAAATAGCTTCTATTCTAGCAGGATCAATTCTGATGCCATCTTTCGAAATGATATGGCCCAAGAGTTTACCTTCCTCTATACCAAACAAGGATTTTTAGGATTTAAAGAAATACCATATTTTCTACATTTAAGGAATACTTGTTTTAGATGATCCAAATGTTGCTGATCTGATTTAGAAAAAACAGTTAGGTCATCTAGATATATAATCAGAAAATCATGAATTTTTTTTGCAAATGCTATGTCCATTGCTCTTTGGAAGGTTGCTCCTGCATTCTTAAGTCCAAATGGCATTTTAACATACTTGAATGTTCCCCACGGTGTTGTAAAAGCAGTTTTTTCTTAGTCATCAGGATGGACTAGAATCTGGTATAGCTTGAGAACCCATCCAAAAGTGAAATCCTAGAGGCACGTACTACCCTTTATAAAATATGACCCATCTTTGGTAAAGGGTAATTTTCCTTCAAAGAAACCTTATTTGCATTTCTTAAATCAACACATAATCTGATTTCTCTAGTGTTTTTCCTAGTAGGTACTAAATTAGATACCCACTCTGAAAATTTGATAGGAGCAATTATCCTTGCTTCATACATTCGTTTGATTTTTTTTTCAATTAGGGGAAGCAATATAGGGTTAATTCTTCTGAGCTTATGTGTGAATGATTTTTTATTTTCCTTCAGAGGAATTGTATGTTGAATTATGGAGGTGTCATAAGATTTTAGGTCTTCATAGCTCCAGGCAAAAACATCTTGAAATTCTCTCATCAGTTCAACATATTTGAGTTTTTGGTCATGGGGAAAAGATTTGGATAATTTTACCATTTTCGGATTTTCTTCAGTTCCCAAGTTATAATCTTCAATGTTTTCTTTTAAGGGTTCCATCTTGGGTTTCCTTGGAATATTGTTGAAATCAAAGAGATCTTCCAAAGGAGTTAATCCTTTGGGCAAATGATTGTCTTTTAAATTGATAATTTCAGATTCTCCTTCAATAATTTCATCAATATCCATTTCTTTAAGATCTTGCATTTCTTTGTTGATACATTTTGTTGGGTGAAGCATTTGAGTTTCACTTTAAGCTAAAATGTCTGTTTCTATCTGATTTGTTTGATAAAACTCACTAACTATATCTACATCTATATTAGAGCTAGAAAATTCTTCCTCTAAAGTTAAAAAATGGTTGATCTACTTATCACTGTCAAACACTTGCCCGTTTTTAAATTATTAGGGATGGTTGGTCTGTGTTTGATCTTAGTTGTGAACTGATGATTGGTCTCAAATGGTAATTTACAGGTGCTGGCAAACATTGCCAGGCTATGAGCTTGCAAGTTATGTTTTCTTGGGATTTTGGCAAGCTGAGTTTCCAAAAATGTATTGAGAATCTCTATCATTGTTCCTCTGTAATATCTTAATCTGGGATCATTTGTTAGAAACTCCCCTTTGATTTGTTGAATGATTAAATCAGAATCTCCTTGGACAGATACCCTGATTGCTCCTAATTTTTTAACCAGTTTGAGACCTAGCAACAGAGCTTCATATTTAGCCATATTATTAGTGCATTTCAAGTTTAATCTATAGGCATGGCCTTCAGCATGATCATTTTCAAGATTGTGCACCCAAAATCCTGCTCCTGCTCCTAATTTATTAATAGAACCATCAAATTCTAAGTACCAAAGAATTTCATGTTCATAATTGGTGTCAAGAGTCTCAGGAATCTGTTTAATAGGGAGATCTGGTTTTATAGTTTCTTCAGGTTTCTCTGGGATGTCTGATGTTTCATTGTTCTCAGAAATTTCTTGGATTTGAACACTAGACTTTACATTTGAAATTTATTTTGGTTTTCTTGCTAAAACTTCTACTTTGGTTGGGGGATTACTTTCAGCATTATAAAGAATAAAAGAATCCATATCAGAGTGTAATGAGTAGATAGGGAAATTTTGGGGTTTCTCCTGACTACTTACCACATATTTCATTAAAGTTTCTCTGTATAGTTTCTTAGGTTGACCAAACACTGAAATAGTAGCATAAGACATGTCCAATTGTAAAGATCTTTAGAGATTTGCACCCGAGGACCTAGACAACAACATGCCATACTTTGGTGGAATATCAGCTACTATTATGTCCATTAAAATTGTCTTAGCAGGATATTGAACTAGTGGCACACATAAATCTTTAATTAGTCCTAGAGATTTGACCTGAATTGAGTCAAAAGAAAAAAGGTCTTTGTAAGGCCTGGTGATGTCTAAGTCTAGTTTCTCCATTACAGATTTAGGCATTAAGTTATGAGAAGCACCAGAATCAAACATGGCATTATGAAATATTTTATCATGTATGTTTAAACTTACATAGAAAGGAGGAACTCCTCCATCTACTATTTTTCCGTTTACTTCAAGGCCAAAAATCAATTTAGGCTGATCATCAAAAGCATTTACTGAGTCTTCGTTCACAGAGATTTGGAGTGACCTATTTATTTGGCTTCTGTAGACATCATGTTTAGCTAATTCTGATAATGGAACATCTATTTTTAATTTTCATACTTCAGTCTCAAGGTTAAAAGGTTTTTCAGTCTGAGTTCTTGTATTTAGGATAGTTGGATTCTCTTTTTCTGCTGTATTTTCTATGTTTCTCTCCTTTTAAGAAGTGGGGTTATGTGTTGAAGTTGTTTCCAAATCAACTTCTGGAGGTTCTTCTACGTTTCCCTTGGAAGGAATAGAAGTGGAAGATTGTCTGTTATGTGGTTGATTATTAGATACATCCTCAATAATTGGGTTATTTGGATTAGGGTTTGTTCTGGAAAGAACATGTACAGGGGTGGTATTGAACTTACCTTTGTTGCGTTGTTTTGTATCTTCCCGTCTGTTGATTTCAGGAACATCAATCTTTCTGCTGCTTAGATTATATTGTTTGTGGACTTCATAAATGGTTGTATTATATCCCTCCCTAAAGTCAAATGATTCACCTGACTGAGTTTGGAACTGTTTAAGGATGTGAGCTTCTTGATCCTCTTGGGTCAAGAAAACTTGTTGTTCATTGTTGAGTCCCATCAAATTAATTTGAGTGTCTTCTATTGGTTCATCAGAATTTGAGGCTTCAGCATAATTTTCCTGGAATTGGGGCCTAACATTTTGGTCAGGTTCAGTTTTTCCAGTGTTAGGGTTTTGGTTCTTCCTGAAATTTTGATTTCTACCAGTATTGCTTGGTTGACCATCCCAAGCGGATTTCCTCTCAATGGTTTCTACTCTATCTCCAAGTCTATCCATTCTTTTGATAATGGCATCTAATTTCTGTTCAAGGGCCGAAGGTTCTTCTTTCAAAGGTACCCTCCTTTCGGCTCTGGCTCTAGCTCGTTTAGATATCAGGTTGGCTTCAATACTGACAGCTATACCTTGCATCTCTTCTAAGGTTCGAGGAGTTCTTTCCCTCAGTTGGTATGCCATATCAGAATCAAATCCATCAGGGAATTTGATCAATGCCAAATCTGGAGGAGGTCTAAGATTTTGAGGGGTAGCATTGTAAACATTATTGAACCTTGTGCAATAATCTTGGGTAGCCCATATTTGCTCAGTGGATACAATCTGCTCATGGTAAGACTTTATATGGTTTCGATATACTCCTATCTTCAACAAGTGGTCCAGCATTCGAGGCAAGTAAGAGCATATGGTTACCGGTTGGTTAAATGCTATTAATGATGAATAATAATTCATTGTTCTCAACAATTGGTCCTGGATACTTTTTGGTTCATCATGCTATTCCTCTAGTTTGCATACAACTACATTGATCCTAGTTAAAGGTTGAATACCTCTTTTCAGGTTTTCATATTTTGATAAAATGTGGAGAGGAGCTTTTTTCTTTTTCCATCTATTCAAGAATGTCTGATACAGAGCTTGTAGGTCATTGATATTGTTTGCAGGGAGGGCTCTAAACCAAGTCCTAACATCTCCAGTGAAACTTTGAACAAATACTCTCATTCTAACATCAACAGCATCAACCTCATATATTTCAAAATAGTCGGTCATTTTCTTGGTATGTTGTTGAGCTGTATAAGTGTCAGTGTGATTAAATGGGGTAATCTTACTCTAATAGTCTTGGGGCATAGCACCCAAGTTGGCAAGTAAGTTTATGGGAGTGTATATGTTTGCCATTGTAGTAGATTGGGCTGAAACAACAGTTGAAGTTGGTCTTGGAGTGGTGGATGGAGGAGTAGAAGGGGTGATTTGAGGTTGGGAAGTCTGAGGTGTTGAAGATGAACTTGGAGAAGCAGTAGTGATCATAGAAAGGTTTGGTGTTCTTTCAGAGGTAAGCTCGGATTGAATGGAGTTCTGCAAATGTCTATCAAGATGTGAAGTTACAACTTCAAGTTGTAAATTTTCAATGAATATGCGATCATGAACTATGTGGGCTAACCCAGATTATGAAAAGGTTACGAATAAAGAAGTTTCAAAAAACTCATCTAAAGGTTCGTCCTTAAGGTACATCCGCTTCACAGGACAAGATCTTGATCTATATAGAGGCCGAGAACTAGCAGAATTTTCTTGGCTCTTTTGTCTTCTAAGAATCCTAAGAATCAGATTAGGATTTTCTAATACAAGTGGTGGATTTGGATCAGGATTAGATTTGGTATAATGAATCCTTTCTGAAGCCAGGTTTCTCAGTGTATTTTTGGTTTTTTCTCTAAATGGGTTTTAACAATACAACTTCAATAGTCTCTTTAAGAAGCTTTAGATATGGGATTGGAACTTTCTCAAAGACTTATTGGATAAGAGGAACTGATCAAGTATTTGGAACCAAATGTCCAATCTATAAACTAGACCGGAGATAGACTGAAGCAGCATTCATTTATTTCTGCAATTGCAAAGCAAAATCATTTCAAAGGCTACCTGGCTAACTTCAAGCTCCATCTGTAGCTTAAAAAATAAACAATAGTAGCAAACAAATTATTTAGATCCTCAGTGGAGTCGCCACTATGTTATCACTCAAATTTTCCCAGAAGTTGTAAGAAGGGGAAAGGGTCCGAGGTAACCACAAACCAATCTTTTAGATACAGAATCTAGTCAATTTGTATCCAAAGAGGGCTCTCTCTTTAAGTTTTAACTTTGTTTTGAAATATATTAGGCTAGTTATAATGTTTAGGAGTTTTGTTTGAGTTTGGGTGGTGAGATTCAATAGCAGAGGGTAGGACTGACTAGTTTAGGCCATTGGGCTAATGGAGTCAAAGAAGATGGATTAACTAGAATTGGTTTCTTAACAAAAGATGGTTTCACAGAGCAAGATAATCAAACAGGGAATAAATAAAGACTTAAAAGATGGGATGGACTTAAAGGGTTAAAGGGCAGCTAAGAATCCTTCAACATACTTTAAGAGAGCAGAACGTGACTAACCATCAATAAAGAGCAATTAAGAATTCTTTACTAAATGATTAAAATGAAAGAACTAGAAAACAGGAGCAATTAAGAATTCATTGTTTATACTAACTCAAAAGAAAACATAGAGAATAATAATGATTGAAAACAAAGTGCAATTAAGCATATTCTGAGTTACTCTTTTTCGTTTATCATTCAGATGTGAAACATAGATGATATTATAAACAAGGAAAACTTTAAAACACAAGGTATAGAGGACTTATTGATCTGGTGTTTGATTCAAGAATTCTGAGAAAAGTCCCTTGCATTAATTCTTTGTCTAGCAAGCCATGCAAAAGTTGAGTCCAATAGCACTTTATTCCAAATAATCAATATTACAACAATGTCTAAGAATCCACCCTCAATGCTCCAATTGAGGGGGTATTTATACAAAAAAATTTACAAAAAATATCTCCGAACAGAGTGAGATATATTCTAGGATGACTAAGAATAAGTTACAGAAAGATAGAAACAACTTGTGTCAAAGATAGGAGAAAAGCAAACTGTTGTTGTGTTGTTCCTATCAAGGAAAATTTTAAGGATGAAAAATTTTCTTGAAGTTTAGAAACATTGGCGAATCTCACTAATCCCTAATATGCAAACTATAAAATTTTCAATGATATATTTGTAAAATTATTCAAATTTATAATGATTTATCATATAGCCACTATATAATGTTGGCGATTTTTAAGGTAAAACAATTTTATATTCTAAAATTTGGGCGAATCATCTTTTATAAAAATTGGAAATTGGCGAATCGTTTTTTGGAAAAATCATGGAAAATTAGCCCACTGGGCGAACATTAGCCCCTAAAATTTTCCATGGTTCCTATTCTCGCTGAGTGTGTTGGAGGCAGGCCCTAGAATTTGGCTTGCAGCTGTCTTCTATGGTAACTCTATGCTTGCTGCTCTGTTTTGACGATACTCTTTACTTGTTCTGATACACTTCGACCTGTTTGATCCTTGTTCATCTTAGTTCATCTTATTATGGTAAATAGCCCAAAATTTACATTTTACCAAAGATAAATTTACAAAATTTCTAGCATGTCTTCCCACCATTTTGGCTCTGGCAATTTGTATTTATGAAGTTTCCTCAGAGTTTCATCAGTTTCTGTATATCTGAAAACGTTAGGCTGGATTAGGAACAAGTGCCTTACCTCATTCTCAATATAGAATAAGTTCTCTAAGTTGTCATAGAGAACGCGGCCTGTGGGGAGTGCTTTCATTCCTGATGCACTTGTTGATGAAATAGCTTGATTGCTGCATACTTATTCAATTTGTCTACATAATCAATATGCTTCATTAATCTATCATTAATGACCAAAGCACTTGGTAGCCCTTTATTCTGCAAAACAGTAAATTTCTCCATAAAAGAATTGATTTCCACCTGCATATCCTAATATTTTCTCTCCAGATTCTACATCAAAGTTCTCTTGGTTAGCACCTTTTTGATTTCCAGAATGGTGTCTGTCCATTCTGAGATGCCAAGTTCTTCCAGTTGTTCTTTATTTTTGTTATTCAAAAAATGTATAAGCCGGTTGGCTTCATCTGGCATTTTTCCTAACTGTACTTTTGTGTGTTGAATTACTCCCTAGGCTGCTTTCACTAGATCAATCTGTTCATAGATTACTTAGATAGATGGCCACACATCATTAATGGATTGAGTGATGTTGGCCCAAAGGATTTTCTTTATCTCTGCCAGGGGCTTGTCAAAAATGAGATCCTTTTCTAATGCTTTTACTTTATTTTCTAAAGCTTTGATCTCCCTTGTTTTTTCCACAACATTTATCTTTGGAATATTATAATTTCTTTCTACCTTAGCCAATTGCTCTTTTACCTACTTTAATTCCTACACTTGTAGCCTCATGTCTTCCATTGCCTTTATCAGCTCTTTTGTGCTCAAATTGGTGCTGCTACCTGGTGCTGTCCCTGCTGCAACTGTACTTGTGGCCACCTCTGCTATGGCTGCTGGAATGTTTAGAGCTAAGGCTGTCCCAAGTGTAGAGGGGACTGCTATTGAGACTATGGGAATTATCTCAGGAGGCTGAGAGATCGACTCTCCCTCCTTTTCCTTTAGTGCATTTTCTAAAGCCTGCTCCGTGTCATTCAATCTTTCATTAAGTTTCAAGAGTAAGTCCATCATCTCTTATTCATATTTCTATTTTATAACCTCAGCAGTTTGTGGATGCCTTGAAGGAGGTAGCTTGAGCTGTTTCCTTAGGGCAGCAATGTCTTCTTCTTTCTTCTTGATTAGCGCTTCTATGCCTTTAGCATCTTTGGGATCATGTCCCAATCCAATGATGATTTTTTCTAGTGATTTGATTATGTTATCCTTGGCTAGAGAAGAGGCTTTATCCAAATGTAGTTGAATAATTGTATTGTCCAAGGAATTTTGTAGCTTGTGGGCCATCATTGCTTTGTCAGCCAGTGTCGAATAGACCATTTCTTCTGTTTGCTTGTGAAGTTCAATGTGGTCCATAGGATGAATATCTTTGGCTAAGACTTCCAAGTTTGTTCTGATGTAATCTGTTACTGACTAGGGTTGTTTCACCTTTGGCTTGAAGTAACTCATTATCATCTTTCCTTCTTTGATGTCATAGGCTGACATCAATCTTTGTTGGTTTGTGGGGGCCATTTTCAAATACTAATTGTACATTTGAATCCTTACTGGGTCATTTTTGGCCTTTATTTCTGTGAATGTCTTCTTAATATCTGAGGCCTATTTACTTTGTGGCATGGTGGATGATACTTCTGCACTGTATTGTCTTTCTAGCTTATGCCTTTGTGAGCTAGTGGATGTTCCTTCCAATGGGGGAGTTTGCTGGCTAGTTGCTCTTTCAAGTCTTAGGCTATGTGTAGTTTCTTTAATGATTTCATCTTCTGAAAGAGGATTCAGTCTTTGCCTCTTTGCTCCAGGCTGTCCTGTAGGTCCATTGGTAGGGGTAGCAGTTTCTCTGTCCCTCCTTTTATTTCTTTCCTCATTTATAGGAGTTTGCAATGCTGGACTTTCTGCTGCTTTGGTTTGAGCTGGAGGAATTGGCACTTGACTTTGTTACTTGGACATTCCAGGCTGATCTATCGTTGTAGGTTGTTCTGTGGTCTCTATTTCTTTGCCTTTGGATGTTCCTGTAGCTGGTATGTTGGCTTCCTGTGGAGGCTGTTGAGAAGTTCCAGTGGAGGATGTACCAATCGCCGATTTTTTAGACCACTGGAATGGTACCTTCCCAAAAGAATCCAAGTCAAGGGTTTTCTCAAGTTCTCTTATAGCATTTTCCATATTGACCTACTCTCTAAACTTTTCAACTAAAGTTCCCTCTATCCATTCATCCAAGTTTGCAAACCGTTCAATGTCTGGGATCCTATGATGAATATATGGGGATAACCTGTTCTTGGTCCTTCTGTCACTTATAAAATTGTTGGGGTCATATGGTACCTATCTAAAACTCTTTCTTAACATAAGGTGGTCTTCCAAAATCTTTTCAGCTTCTTTCCATGCATCCCTATAGTTGATGACAAAAGGGCCTAGTTGGTTCTTTATTCTTAGCTGAGCTTTCTTTTTTGCACTACAAAAATGGACTGAATCTGCATTTATGATCTGCCTGAAATACTCCAAAGCAAATAGTCTCATAGGAACATACTTGGGTAACTTGAAAGGGCAAAGTTCACACCCATACATTCTAATTTCTGTGTGATTTTTGTATATGTACCAGTCACCTATCCTGTACTGCTTAGAGAACTGGAGAATTTTCTTCATGTCGCCATTAATCCTAGGAGGGGAAACTCCTATCAACAGAGAGGTTGCTAGATGTACAAATAAGTCAATGAACTCATTATAAGTGTAAGGGAACTCAATGGTATTATGAAAGCTTGAACTCCAAAAGATGTCATATCTAGGATTTTCTTTGGTGTCCAGTTTCTTGACAGAGAATGGAAAGTTATCTAACTGATAGTATAACATGAGATGGTATATGAAAGAGGTATATTTGAAAACTCATTCCCTTTCCAAATTCATGAATTGGTCATGGATTTTGTTTGCAATAAAGGAGGTATAGTCATATCTAACAGCAGGGGGCTGTCCTGGAGTAAAGATTGATAGTAACACTATGGTGATATCATCAAAAAATTCACTAGAGTTAAATCCCATAATCAGGGATATCATATCAACAAGGAGTCTTCCTGTTTCAGTAAAGAAAGTCTGCAGATAAGGAGGTGGACCCTTGGGCTAGTGATTTGGTTGCATGAAGGTTTGAGCAATACGACTCACTTCTAATTGGGACAACTGAGATGCTTTTTCAAGCAAATATGCCATGGAAAGAGGGGTGAGGGGCTGACTTGAATGGAATTGTATCATTTCATTGATGGACTGAGCAGTTATGCGAAAAAGGACAGTTTGGAATGGGGACATAACAACTCTTTGGTTGGGATCATAATTAGCACAACATTGATGGATGATGTTTGGGAAAACATGGACTGAGGGGAGGAAATACATGGGAAGGTTAGATTCCCATAGTCTAAAAATGTTAGACTTATTCAGATAACTATCTTTGATTTGGCAGAAAATCTTTAGATGGTTATCATTACCAGATAAGTATTTTATCTTAAAGTCTTTATCGGCCAGAGGTAGATAATCCAAGTCTTTGTGAGGAGCATTCATGGGCGCGACATTCAGGGCTATAGGGGTTTCCATTTTTGGTTCTTGTGGATTCAAAAATGGAATTTAGACTTTTTGTGAGGAAAGAGAGAAAACAGTAAGTTTGAGACTTTATATGGTGACCACAGACTATTCTAGCCCTTTCTTGTTGAATTTTCAGTAGAAAACTGAAATTACAGGGTTGCAAGGTAGACTGGATAAATACCTATCTTAAATAAGTAATCCATACAATGGAAGGTTGGATGACAGGTTGCAGAGCGCGTTGCTATAGTTTTTTTGATCAGGTGGTGGTTGGGAAACTGGAACAGTTGATTCGGGCGTTGTTTTGCATGGGAGCACAGGACACAACACACTACAGTAAAAATGACACTTTGTTTGTTTATTTAACAAAAATGAGGTTGGCGGGTTTTTCTTTGGATTTATCGGGCGGATGACGCAAGCAGGATGTGACATTTTGTCGCTTGTGGAGGGTGGTAAGCAGTTTGTATCGCACAGCTTTTGGCGCTCAGTGGTTTTGGGCCGAGGGTGAGCGACCATATAGACTGAGTGACGCGTGGCAAAGGTACGGGTGGAAAACTGCCTAGTGATCGTGAGTTAAAGCACGGTCACCAGGTGGGCACGATATCATCGTAAAATCGTTGGATGAAAAGGAAGTGATCTGATGGTGCATGGGCATTAGAGACGACAGAACTTTATTTGTAATAGGCCCAATGTAATTAACAATGTTTTAATCATATCAGGGTCAATACGATTGGTATGGGGTGGTTATTAATTAACCTAGAGGGTTAATTAATCCCATATAGTGCAGCGGGGAATTAAGGCTCTTAAAGAATTATAGATTAACTCGTTAATCCTCCACTAAAATATGATTATGGTTGTATTCATCTAGGGGTGGGATATATAAAATGTTGGGGATTTGTATAGTCAAATAATACGGGAATGGGTTAATGTTTTTTTCGGGATTTGTATAATAGTAGTTAAAAGTTAATATGACATAAAATGAGAGTGAGTGCTAAGTAAATGTTAGAAATTTACATTGACACTTAGGCTGAAGTGGGGAAGGGATGTTTTAGGTGATATTATGTATTTTCCTAAGTAAAGTAGGAATTTACTTAAAAAAACTTTATGAAATGAAATGAATGATTAATAGATGATTTTGAGTACTTAGGCTTTTAAATCATTGGGCCGAGGGTCCGGTTCCTCCAAAAGTTAGAGAAATGCTCTGAGCCGCTTTAATTTTCAAAGTCCTTAGTACTTTGGGGGGAATTAGTGAAATATTTAAGGAAAAATGTGAATGGAAGTTAGTTATTTGACCTTGTCTTGCTTGAACTGCATCAAGTATAATGTCTGCCTTGCACTTGTGATAAAAATAAAAATTGACACATTTAGAGACATGATCCATCACAAGTATCATTCTGCAACACCATCTACCTACCCTACCTACTTTATCCTGACATTTTTTCTTCTTTATTTGGGTGCACTTATACTGGCAAACCCTTATCAAATTTTCTTTTCTTTACATAGAAAGCCTACCTAAGTCTGCACTTATTACATCCAAGGACTCAGAATAAACTATTGAGCTCCTTTTTATTTACTCTACCTATCTACGTATCTGCCAAGATTAAACAGTTTGGTCAGATATTTCTTTTCTATCTCTAAAACATGAAATTCAAATATGAACTAGTGAAGCTTAAGCTGTTTGACTATTCATCAATTTGGCAAAAGTTTAATAAGCTGCACACAATGCTTATTACAGAAAATGAAATAGTAGTGGCATTTAGACTTGCACACTTTCCTGGTCTATTTTTATTTGGGATTCATTTATTTCATTTTTTGACCATTTTATTCTTTTTACCCTTTGATTTTTCTTTCAGGGTATACCCTCTTTACATTTTTTAAATTTTTTGATTTTTTGACAATGTGGAAAACCTTTGCAACAAGTAAAGGTATGAACATATTACAGAGCTCATCAAGTCAATCATGAAATATGACACCTATTGGTATAGGAGCATAACACTTGCCATGACAGACATTTCTTCAAACATATCACAAATCTATAATCTACAATTTTAAATAACAGATTTAAGTGTAGGGATATCATACTTATATGAGAATCGCTAAGAACCATTGTTCCCTCATATCGTTTGTTGCATTATCATTTAGTAGGTCATAGATACATTTTTCATTCATTTACAAGTAAAAACATGATGAGAGACATACATAGCCACTACCATAAAACATATATATATAACCAACATAATAGCATTATAAATACCAATGAAACCACAACCATATGATCCACATATAAATCAATATAATACTCATAGAAATACAAGGAGAAATAACCTCTCTTTAATGATGTGAAATCCAAACCCATGATGGGACTACCACGTTTCACTCGACCATCGAATGGCTGAGCCTAATCTCTCTTCAGTCATTCACCCCCATGCCATATTTCGAGCATGAATGAGGGACTCAAATAAAAAGAACCAACCAGGGCATACTGAGGCTAAACCACCTAGCTCTCATCAATAGAAACTAGGCTTTAACGTAATCCATCCTGGATTACTAGGCCAACACAATAAATATGTCATAACATTGTTTACCATGATCTCCACCCAATCACTAGGTCAAACAACCATGATGCCAGTTGATTTCTCCACCTACACCATGAGGAATTTTCCTGTCTCCTATTTTCTCAAGCTTTACGTCAATCCAAACCTGCAGCACTAGGCCCTAAACCAAGACCCACTCTCCAAGATTCTCTGCATATCCAAATCCCAAGATTACTAGGCCCAATGGAGAGAAAACCACCTCTTGGAATTACTGTATATCCTACCATTCACCGACAAGGATTCCTAGGTCCATCGAGGCAACACAATATTGGCTTTACCACAACCCACAATCTAGCTTAGGGGTCACTACGTCAGTGGCTTTACTGTGATCCACAATCCGATTCAAGGATGACTAGGCCATGTGCTTTCTCTCGGAGATCCACCTTACTCAGCTTCAAATCCATTCAAAAATCTATCCCAACCAAAACATGAGAACCCTATCACACCATGGCTATCCGTAAATGGAAAGGCCAGGTTGAAAACACTCTTATGTATGGAAAAAACCATTCCATAACAACAAAATATCCACATGAAACACCATGCATGCCATATATAGCAAGGAAAATACACATGCAAATTGATACTTGCAAAGAATCCTACTATAGTTGCTTGATCCTGCCTTTCCCTGCTTGATCTTTGCTTCCTCTTGCCTTCTTTGCCTCTATTGATCCAATGCCAAAATGATCCAAGAAAGCTCTAAGTGTCCAAGAGTGAGAGAGACAGAGATAATAATGAGAGAGCTCCAAAACCAAACTAACAAAAGGTTACCAACTGATCCTTAGAAGCATTTTAATGAATGAGGTCTCTATTTTCTTCATTTTCCATTATTTTCCTTCATTTTCATCCTCACATGCAACTTGTGACCTTCCATCTTTTTCTCCTAATTTCCATTATTTTCATAAATAAATGTGCCAAAGTTTTCGTTTTTCCTTTCCAAAGCCTTAGCCATTGCCTTTGCCAATTTCCTTAGCCATTAATAAACCATTGAACACCCACACTAGGATGTCTTGCCCAACATTTAGCTTGGAATAAGTGTCCCATAAACTGTGGCTATTATTTTTTCTTTATTAACTTTTATTACATGGAATTTTCACTAGGGTTGTTACAGAACCATCCCCCTTGGGGGACACCATCCTCGGTGTTCAACCACACCTATACCTCAACAAAACCACTGAAAAGAAAACATGCTACCCATGGAGCTTTATAACATAGATTGATGTAGTGTTTACAATGATCACCCTACTGAAAAGAAAACCATCATGACAACATAACAACATGACAACATAATTACATGACACCCATACCGCTTATTTGGAACTTTATAGCATAGCTCATGGAGGTATTTACATCCATATACATATGTACATATACCAAAACATCATCAAACATATATCAAAACATATACCAGGACATATACCAAATCACCATACCAAAACTGCTTTTCCTCAACCGACAAATAAAGAAGGATACATAGCCCACATCTGATCCACCATATCCCATGTAGCTTCATCAGGCCCAAAGTGCTTCCATTGCACTTTAACCAACTGTATTTCTCATTTCCAGAGCATGATCACCTTTTTCTGTAATATACACTGAGGCTTCGACTAGAATTTTCCATTTGGTTCCACTTGCAATATAGATTAGTCAATCACATGATAAACATATTTAACATATTTCTTAAGAAATGAAACATGGAAAACATCATGGACTTTCATTGTCGGAGGAAGTGCATGTCGATAGGCTACTAGCCCAATCCTCTCAAGAATACTGAAGGGTACACAAAACCGTGGCACCAACTTGGCACATGATCCAATTCGTAAGCAACTCTTCTTTGGTTTGATGTGCAAGTTCACCTATTCCCCAACTTGGAACTCCTTGAACAACCTATTCCAATCTGCATAGCTCTTTTGCCTATCTTGTATCACCTTTAGATTCTTCTTGATTACTTTCATTTCTTGTTCCATGTCTGCCAACATATCTGGTCCAATAAGTACCCTGCTCACTGGACCACTCCAGCTGATGGGAGTAATACAACTTTGTCCATACAATTCCTCAAAAGGACTCATCCTTAATGACTCTTGATAACTATTATTGTATGCAAAATTAACCAATGGAAGATACTCCTCCCATGTCTGTTGCTGATGCATCACATATATCCTCAACATGTCCTCCAATATCTTGTTGACCCTCTCTGTCTATCCATCTTTTTGTGGATGATAAGTTGTACTCAAGGCCAACTCTGTGCCCAAACCTACAAATAAATCCTTCCATAAATTGGAAGTGAAATTTGCATCCGTGTCTGACACGGTCTTCTTTGGAACACCATGTAATCTGACCACATCCTTGATGAACACTTGTGCTACATTACTAGCTGAGAATGTAGACTTCACTAGAATGAAGTGCAAAACCTTTTTCAACTCGTCCACAACAACCATGATGGAGCCATGTTGTCTCACTATCTTCGTCAATCTTGTGATAATTCCATGGAAATGACCTCTCATTTCCACTATGGAATCACCATTGGTAGTAGTAGTCCACTTGGATGTTTACACTTTTCCTTCACACGTTGACAATCAAAACACCTAGCCACAAACTATGCTACATCCCTCTTCATATTCAACCAATAATAAAATCTCTTCACTACAGTCGATGTCTTCTGGAAACCTCGGTGATCTTAATATGGTTTCGCATGAAACTCTCTCAATATCACCTTCTTGAGTTCATTGCTATCTGGCACATATATCCTATCTCTGAATCTGGCTAATCCATCCATTGTAAGACAATAATCCACATCCTATGAACTTGCACCTATACCTGTACCTGTACTTGCACTACTACCTGTACATGTACTTATACCACCACATGTACCTGTACCTATACCAATACTCCTATATAACCTATGCACAATCTCCATATACCTGAAATCCTGCTGACCTACCTACAAGCTCCTATCATATAAGTCTGTCCCATAGGATCTCATAGCTTCCAAGTGATTTACCTATACTCGCTTGCTAAGAGCATCTACGACCAAGTTCTCCTTTCCTTTGATGTACCTGATCTCAAAGTTAAACTCACTTATCGTGGCCGACCATATAGACTACCGAGCATTCAGATTCAACTGGTCAAACAAATACCTCAACCCAATGTGATCACTCATAAGTACAAACCTCCTACTAAGAAGATAGTGCCTCCACATATTCAATGGATGTATGATCATTTCTAACTCCCAGTAATGTGTTAGGTAGTTATTCTTGTGCTCGTTTAGTTACTGTGACTCATAGAATACCGCCTGTCCATCCTACATAAGGACTCCACCAAGTCCTCTCTTGAAACCATATGTGCACACTACAAACTCTTTATCCAGATCTGTAATCTGTAGCACTCGTGCATGTGTCAACAACTTCTTAAACTGCTCAAAACTAGCCTCACACTCCTCTGTCCATTCAAACTTCTTACCTTTCCTCTGAAATAATGTAATAGGATAAGCAATCTATGAGAAGTTCTTAATGAACCTCTTGTAATAACCTGCCAACCCCATGAAAGATCTCACCTCATCCACATTCGTAGGAGCTACACACTCATGATAGCCCTTATCTTTTATGGATATACTGCAATTCCCTCCTTGGCGACAACATGTCCCAAGTAATGTACCTTAGTCTGAAAGAAACTATACTTGTTGAGCTTAGCATACAACTAATGCTCTCTCACCAACCTCAACACTACTGCTAAATGTTCGACATGCTCTTCCTCATTTTTAGAATATACCAATATATCATCAATGAACACAATAACAAACTTATCCAAATATAGATGCAACACACTATTTGTCAAGCAAATAAATGTAGTTGTAGCATTAGTCAAAACGAATGGAACTACAACAAACTCATAATGCCCATACCTAGTCCAGAAAGTTGTCTTGTAATTGTCCTCCTCTTTGATGTGTACTTGGTGATATCCAGATATCATATCAATCTTCGAGAACAATGTTGATCCCTTCAACTGATCGAACAAGTCACCAATCCTCAGTAATGGATACCTATTCTTAATAGTCACTTTGTTCAACTACCTGTAGTCAATGCATAATCTAAGAGTTCCATATTTATTCTTCATGAATAATATCGGTGCGCCCCAAGGTGATACACTTGGTCTAATGTATCCTTTGTCCAAAATTTCATTTAACTGCAAATTCAACTCTACAAACTCAGGTGTGCTCATCTTGTAAGGTGATTTTGATGTTGGAGCTGCCCATGGCACTAACTCAATAGAAAAATCTACCTCCCTGTGAGGTGGAAACTTTGAAATTTCCTCAGGAAATACATCCTAAAACTTCTATAGAATTGGGTATCTGTTCAAAACATTTGCATCCTCAATTTCCTTACCCTTCTCACTAGAAATGTGCATTGCAAATAACACACACCCTTTTCTGTGACTGCACTTTGCCTACATAGCTATCACCATCCTAACTGATGTGGCTTTCTTCTTTCCCTGTAAGACTCTTGGATCCCCATTTTCATCCACACACTCAATGGCTTTGTCATAACAATATATCTTGGTTCTATGAAGATACAACCAATCCATTCCCAACAACATACTATATGATCCCAACAATAATACATTCAAATGTGTCATGATAGGAATACCATTCAAATCAAATGCACAAGATCTTACCAAATGATGAACTCGCTTCTTTGTACCTATATCGAACTGCACTAATCAAGATTCTGCATGCAATTTCTTACTCAAACCACACTTATCCCCCACTTCAGGACTAACATAGCTATAATTAGATCTAGGGTCAATTAAAATAGAAATAACTTGATCAAAAAGCTTACCATCCATCTCAATGATATATTCGTGATGGTCTACCTGTTTATTATCCAATACTGCATAAATATGAGGAATGCTCTGACCAAAATCCCCGAGAGTTTGTGCCTCCTGCATGTTGTAACATTGATGCAAGAGCATCAAGAGCATCCTCATTTGTAAATATGGAATAAAAAGGGAGGTGTGATAAATTTTAGTATTTTGTTATTTTTAATAAAATAGAAAGTGAAGATAATGTAAATATTCTTTTTTTAAATAAAAGAATATGAGAGAATAGTTAGGAAAAAGTATGGGGATAGTTTCTATGTTTTTTTTCAGTTAAAATTAGGATAAAAGATAGGGAATAAAGCTTCAAGCTTTAAATCATTATGTAAAAAGGGAAAAAACTTGCTTTTTCTAGGAGATAAGGAGAAGATCTATTCCATATGTATGTATCCATTATTATTATAAATAGAGAGGCAGCTAAGCTCTCAGGGGGAGAGAGGAGCGAGTGCCAAAGTTTAATTTTAAAAACTCTCTGGCATTTGAGTGTAATGGTTTTTATACTATGCCTGTATCCTACAGTTTAATTTGACTGGGTCTTGAGGCTTTGAAGAGTTACTGCACTGTATATGGAAAGGCTAGGAATGACATTCTATTCTCCGTTGGATGCATTATAGTGCATTAAGCCTGCGGTTGTTTCTTCTGTTATAACGCCATTCTAATTTCAATTATTTTCAGTCAACATTACTGTGTATTTATAGTATTGAGGTTACTATGTATTGGAGCGTTATCGGTCATGTGTTTTTATGCAGAGCGTGGATCTAAAACATACATGGTTAATTTAAAACAAAACTGAGGCGCATTCAAGAATGTTATGTATCCACGGCCCTTCAGGCGATGTTATGTGTGTTCTCGTTACATACATTATCGTTTGGCCTGAATTAAAGCCCATTGACCACATTCCAGATGTTCGTTGGCTGAACAGTTGTGCTGGTTAAATGGGAGAATTAACGACTGTGCCATTTTAATCTCATTTGATTACAGTAGAGGAATATTATGTTGCATAGAATCATTATAATAATTAACTGTGTTTGTGCTACTTTAAAGGCGGAATTCCAACATGCGAGTGCCATTTGAATCACTGTCCAGGAACGATGACTCTGTTTGAAGATTTGTTATCAATTTGATACTGCGTGGTTGCATGTGTAGAATACGCTGGGGATCGGAGGTGCGTGATAGTGTTTTTTTCATTAATTGTTTCCTAACTGTAGACAGAGTTCTGCTATTTACTTATGATGAAATTAAAAGGTCAGGCGCACTCCATCTTAACCATGAAGGCATGAGTTTAGATTCTTTGGGTGCAAATTATGAATCTGCAGAGATGTTTGTTTGGTTATATGCGTTATAAATTGTGTGAACAGCGTATTCTACAGTTAATTGTGTGGAGGGCGGAGCTATATGCGCTGACCTGGTTTGGTTTGACTGTCATGGAGCTGTATGTATTCAATACACTGGGTGATTAAGACAAAATCAAAGGTCAAGAACCTTCTCTTGTTTGCGAGTGGTGCATAAAATTTATTTGCTGAAAGGAAAGGTCGAATTCCCTTCTTTGAGTGGCACGAATATCCATTCAGTAGCTTGTTTTATTATTCGGGAGGTACCATTTTTAGTGGCCAAGGTAATTTGAGTCGGAGGCACGAGATTCTTATCGGAGAGAAGATTTTATTGTGCTGTTGAAGATAGTTTCCTCAGTGATAATGACAGGGGTTGAATTTGCACGGTATTAAAATTTATATTCTGAGATGCATGTGGATGTGCAAGATAGAGGAAGATTCTGGGTTTTGCGGGTTGAGGCCTGCATCAGGTGGTATCAGAGCCTGGCTCTGTTTTCATTGAAGAATGTTTGCTTTGTTCTTTTGAATGCAAAAAAAAGTTTTGTTGAAGAACTGAAGTGTATTTTTGATTGAAAGGAAGGTCAGATCTGATATGCAAACTATACAAGTGAAGAAGATTGCAGAAGTGGAAAGAAGACAAGATCATGCAAGATCTTAAGAGGTGACATTATTTTTCTGGTTTGAAATTTGTAAATGAAGTTTATGGTTGTAGAGAAGGTGGCAATGAACCTGGCATTCAGTTGAAGGCTGGATAAGGAGGACAAGTGCAGTGTCCTGAAGAAGAAGGTGAGTTGAAGAGATAGCCTAGATAGAGCAGAGGAGTGCTCAAGAGGTTCTAGAGGCAGTGAGCCAAGTACTTACCAAAAGACCAGATCCGGAGGGAAGGATTGGTGAGGTAAGTTGCAGCAAGAGAGATTGCTGTTACAGAGGCTAGTACAACTCATGGTGAGTGAGAAACTCGTGAGGAAGCAGTCTGCTAGAGGCAGAAGGAATTTTTCTAGAGGAGAAAGAGGTTCAAAGAAATGCCACAGAGATGAGATGACTGCAGGAGTTCGAGAAAGAAAGATTGCATAAATAAAGACACAGTTGCAGGTACTAGAAGAATGGCTGCAAGAGCAGGAAAAGCAGAAAGGAAAATGGATCTTTCCACTGAAGGGAAAGATAGCGATTTGGCGACAATTGCAGAGGAGGTTGAGGCAAATTCTGATTGCCTTGTTGAAAAAGGGACTTAGAGTTCTTGCGCCAGAAATGAAATTTAAAGATTCCACATGCAGATCTGATCAAAGGGAAGTGCTGAAGAAAGCAGTCAAGACTAAAAAGTCTTGCAGTTTTAAAACTGATGAGTTGTGTGTGTTTGCAGGTGCAGAGGAGGCTTCCATTGATGAAATAGAGGAGGAGATCATTGATGATTTCTTGAGTTATTGGGTAAATCCAGATCAGCTGGATAATGTGAACTCTTGTGTTTGTATAGCTGACAATTGTGATGTGATTACAGGTGTTGAGGAGGATGTGCAATCTTGTGAAACTGTTACAGCACAAGAGGAAGTTTTTATGGATGCAGAAGAAGTAGATCAGTCTGTAGCACAGATAAGGGAAGTAACAACTGATAATTTATGTATGAATGCAGGTGATGATGATATGCTTCAGCGATGCTACAGAGAAATTGCATTATTAGAGTACTAGTTGGAGAATCCAGAGTATGACAGGGAGATTGCAGAAGAAAGAGGCCAGTGCAGTGAACAAGAGGGAAAAGTTGCAGATGAAATTACAGATGACAAACAAAGGAATGTTGCAGAGGGACAGGAAGATTGGGAGGCACCAAAATCCATAGTGACAGCTAGAACAACATGTGGGGCGACATTTATGGTGGCAGCTGAGACAACACTAGCAGCAGCAAATTCTATGGGGGCACTCATGCCTTATGTTTTTTATTCTAACAATTGTTTTGTGAGTACAGGTCTTACTGGAGATGTTGGAGAAAATTTGTTAGACGAAGAAATTGAACTAATGAGGCAGATGATGATGAAGGAATCCCGGAAGAGACCAGCAGCAGTGAAACAAAAGAGAAGCAGAAAAAGGAAGACATCAGAAGATTGCGAGAGCACAGTCAGTGGAGCAAGGCAGCATAAGATATGGAAACCTGGAGAAAGGCAGTGAACAATAACACATGATGACTTGCAGAACAAGGTGTGGGATCCAGGCATATATAGATCCGAACACATGATCAGGGGATCATGATTAATTTTAAGGTTGGGTGTATGATGCAGGAGCATCAAGACCATCCTCATTTGTAAATATGGAATAAAAAGGGAGGTGTGATAAATTCTAGTATTTTGTTATTTTTAATAAAATAGAAAGTGAATATAATGTAAATATTATTTTTTTAAATAAAAGAATATGGGAGAATAATTAGGAAAAAGAATGGGGATAGTTTCTATGTTTTTTCAGTTAAAATTAGGATAAAAAATAGGGAATAAAGCTTCAAGATTTAAATCATTGTGTAAAAAGGGAAAAAGCCTGCTTTTTCTAGGAGATAAGGAGAAGATTTATTCCATATGTATGTATCCATTATTATTATAAATAGAGAGGCAGCTAAGCTCTCAGGGGGAGAGAAGAGCGAGTGCCAAAGTTTAATTTTAAAAACTCTCTAGCATTTGAGTGTAATGGTTTTTATACTATGCATGTATCCTACAGTTTAATTTGACTGGGTCTTAAGGCTTTGAAGAGTTACTGTGCTGTATATGGAAAGGCTGGGAATGACATTCTATTCTCCATTGGATGCATTAAGCCTGCGGTTGTTTCTTTTGTTATAACGCCATTCTAATTTCAATTATTTTCAGTCAACATTACTGTGTATTTAAAGTTGAGGTTACTGTGTATTGGAGCGTTATCGGTCATGTGTTTTTATGCAGAGCATGGATCTAAAACATACATGGTTAGTTTAAAACAAAACTGAGGCACATTCAAGAATGTTATGTATCCACGGCCCTTCAGGCGATGCTATGTATGTTCTCGTTACATACATTATCGTTTGGCCTGAATTAAAGCCCATTGACCACATTCTAGATGTTCGTTGGCTGAACAGTTGCGCTGGTTAAATGGGAGAATTAACGACTGTGGCATTTTAATCTCATTTGATTACAATAGAGGAATATTTTGCTGCATAGAATCATTATAATAATTAACTGTGTTTGTGCTACTTTAAAGACGAAATTCCAACATGTGAGTGCCATTTGAATCACTGTCCAGGAACGATGACTCTGTTTGAAGATTTGTTATCAATTTGATACTGCGTGGCTGCATGTGTAGAATATGCTGGGGATCGGAGGTGCGCAACGATGTTTTTTTTTTCATTAATTGTTTCCTAACTGCAGACAGAGTTCTGCTATTTACTTATGATGAAATTAAAAGGTCAGGCGCACTCCATCTTAACCATGAAGGCGTGAGTTTAGATTCTTTGGGTGCAAATTATGAATCTGCAGAGATGTTTGTTTGGTTATATGCATTATAAATTGTGTGAACATCGTATTCTACAGTTATTTGTGTTGAGGGCGGAGCTATATGCATTGACCTGGTTTGGTTTGACTGTCATGGAGCTGTATGTATTCAATACACTGGGTGATTAAGACAAAATCAAAGGTCAAGAACCTTCTCTTGTTGGCAAGTGGTGCATAAAATTTATTTGCTGAAAGGAAAGGTCGAATTCCCTTCTTTGAGTGGCACGAATATCCATTCAGTAGCTTGTTTTATTATTCGGCAGGTATCATTTTTAGTGGCCAAGGTAATTTGAGTCGAAGACACGAGATTCTTATCGGAGAGAAGATTTTATTGTGCTATTGAAGATAGTTTCCTCAGTGATAATGACAGGGGTTGAATTTGCACGGTATTAAAATTTATATTCTGAGATGCATGTGGATGTGCAGGATAGAGGAAGATTCTGGGTTTTGCAGGTTGAGGCCTGCATCAAACATGATTAGTTTTGATCAAACTGTATGATCAAACAATTTTAAATTTGTGTATTAAATCAGGGTTAGCACATTTTAATGCACCCTACCTAGTTTATTTGAATAAATTAGGGAGAAGAGGTAACCTATTTAATAAACCTTGGAAATACAACTTATCCTAAAGTTTTGACATTCATTAATAAAGTTCTCCGCTGAAGATCTGATAGGGACCACCAACAGTAATCCCCGGGCACATCCTCACTGTAGATTCCAACTCTGACCAAATCTAATGGCCACCTAACTATTTCAGACCCCCCGATGTGATTATGTTTAACGTTGATGGGGGGGCGGGGGGGGGAGGGGGGTTGCTAAAAAAGTAGTTTCCGGCTACTATGTGTCCTTCCACCGAGATTTCGAACCCACCTCTACCAATACAAAAAACCACTCCCCCCCCCGAAAACAATATCTGCTCCCCACGTAAACCACCCATCTTGATTACGTCAACTTTCATAGCATTTCCCCGCCAATCCACCACTGCCATGTATCTCCTCCGGCTTGATCCTGGTCCCGCTTACCATTCCATTCCCATGCCTTCCTTCCACGTCCACACATCAACTATTTCTGCCAACCATGTGCCTCCACATCATCTCCTACCTCCATGTCATTGCATGTCTTATGGTCAGTTAAACTATGTTTTCTCCCTATACAGCACAATAATGTCAAACATTGCTTACAAAAACATGAGAACGTATTTTCAAAAACTGAAAGACAAGTTTGTTTCTAACATCCTCTTGTACAAAAACCTCTCTCATTTTTCTAACAATTATTATGATATGGGAGATGCTTATGATTCTTTAAAGGCATATTTTCTAAAAATTTCCTATTTTAGTCACCTTTTTGCATAGCATATTGTGGAGAATCAAAAACAAATTGTGGTAAACTGGAGAATTTTTTTGTTCCTCAGAATCTAATCTGAAAAAACCTCTCTCAGTTTTGTAATAGAGGTTATGGTTTGGGAGATTCTAATGAATCTTTGCAGGCATGTTTTCCCAAATTTTCTTATTTTTAGTCACTGTTTTCAAATGCGGTTTTTGAGCAAGTGGAAGTGAATTTTCAAAACCTGAAAGAGGTTTGTGTTGCCAACATCATCATTTACAAAAAACTCTCTCAATTTTCTAACATATTTTACGGTTTGGGAGAAACAAAGATATTACAGGACCCTAATTTTCAGAATTTCGGGAGGAAAAGGCTCAAAGACAGTTAGTGACTTGGAGGCCACCTCATCAAATATGAGTTGCAATAAAATTCTAATTTACCTTCTTTATCAACAGAAATCCTCAAGGATAGTACTAGAACTCTTAAAATAGTTTCGGTTACCTTTTATTTGTGTTCTATTTTTGTAATACAGTTTGCAGATATTTGTAATAGCTCTTGATATTTTTATCAAGATATTTGTGAGGAAACTGTATAAATACTTCATCAATTGAAGTAATATGTGTTGGATTTTGATGCCAAGGATCTTAAACTATGTAATAGATTCTCTTTTATAATTCTAATAAAATCCTTACGGCTTCAGTTATGACAGAATTTTGTGTTTCTCGTATGTCTTTCTAGTGTTTTCATAACTTGTTTCTACATATGTTCAAAGCAATTGTAGAAAGGTCTAGGTAAGGTAGATCATGTCTTAATCTTTCTAAAATTCCCTACAAAATCATAACCTTTATAAAGAGATCAGCTTATTGGATTGTTTGTCCAAGATAACTCCTTTTTGACTAGTTTTTTCTTTATGTTTTCGAATAACCATTAAAAGAGATTAGCTTATTAGACTATTTGTTTGAAATAGATCCTCTTGGAATCGGTTTCACTTTGGCCTTCTATTACCCTTGAATATGTTTTTGTTGGGCTGTGGAAATCTTCCACATACATCTAAATTTCCCTAGTTTTTAAGTAGTCAATCTGACTGCTCAATTATTATGAATCCCCTTGCATTCTTCTACCATAATTCTTGAAAAAGCTAAGTCATTCTATCAGGCTAGAAGCTGACACTTTCAGAAGGGATCCTATGAGAGAGGCCTTTAATCCTGATTAGGGATTATCATTGATCACCAAACATCCCCAATTAAGCCCATAAATCTAGCCATTGTGCTTCAAATGTTATTATTCAGTGACAGGTGAACAACGTTAAACAAAGCCTCGTAACCCTTGAGGGAGCCCCCTCTGGTTCAAGGGTCAACTTGAACCTAAAGGCTGGTTGAGTTGGTTTCTTAGCATAGTTTTTGCAGCCAAGGACTACCTATGAGAAACATGTACAACACTGCACACTATATATTTGAGGCCTACCACCATGATTCTATGGGAAAACTATCTTAAGGTGCTCCTTTCTGCATGTCCAACACTCCAACCGACTAGTACCATCACTTCTATGTTGCTGCTGTGACCCATGTCCCTATCTGGCTGCATTGAACCTCTTTTGTGATGCCACATTTTCTTTATCATCTACATTCTAAGGCCTTGTTCTTTTCAGCTGCCATTTACCTTTACCTTTGTCTTTTTCCTTCCGTCCTTGCTAAGATTCATTCTTATGCTTTAACTTTTCATAGAAATGCTAATGGAAATCCTAACAAATCGTTGAACTTTATCCTTCTCATCTTTAAGATACGGTACATTCCTCAATAGCTCCAGAAATTTGGTCCTGTACTCTTCATCTGTTATTGATCCCCTCTTTAGCTCATAGAAATCTGTGGCCTTACTATCGTAGTACCTTTCTGACAAGTATTTCTTCCTGAAAATCCTCTTTAAATCATGACAATTCAAGTCATATGTCCTAATGTCTCTAATCCACTTCACATCTTCCCACCAAATGTCTGCTTTACCTTTCAAGCTGAAGATCGCTACTCTGGCTTTCATGTTATCTGTGTAATTATGCAACTCAAATAATTTGTTCATCCCAAGTATCCAAGCCTCTACATCTTTCATCTTCTTCAAGTATCCAACAAAAGTAGATGGCTTTGCTTTCTTAAATTCATTTGGAAAGTATCCCATATCACTCCTCTTGTATGGATGATAACGATGATGATCATGATGTCTGTCAGAACCAGAAATAGAATAGTACCTGTATCCATCACCTCTCCTATCTGGAGTATCCAACAACTGATCATCTCTAATAGTTCCATGTCTATATAAAATGTGACCACCATGAGACCTACTGCCATATACCCCATTAGTTTTGTCCTCTTATCCATGGTTGATCCAAAGTGGCCCTTGTCACTGTAATTCTGACAAACTATGAAGAAGTATATCATTAACCTCTGCTTGTTTCTCTTATGCCTCTATGATCCTGTCATTGTCTACCTTACAAATCCTTCTTTCTTCCTTCAATCTTATCAATGTGTTTGCCAAATCAGAAGAATACTCAACACCATGCTACTCATCTAATTCATAGGGGGAGTCTTTGTAGTCTACCATCTTGCTATCCATTTGAGCTCTTTCTTGCAATGAACACTATGTCAGCAAAACCAAATCACAATAAGCCAACGTACCTTAGCATAATTTGGGGAGGATACCTCATCTGCAAGATCATCAAATTAGTGTGATACATGTATAACATAATCATAAGAGCATATAGATATATACAAATAAGTGCATCAACACATAAGCATCATTCTAGCTAGAGTCCAGTCATCAATGGATGACCATATCAATTACACATACTATGACCTCATGCATGAAAACAACCATTACAACACTATACACATGGTCACATGCAAACATAAACATGCATAAGAAATGTGTAATCAACCACACACGCATGAATGCATATAATCAAGCATAAGCGAACAATACTTGAAACCAAGCTTACAAGAATGATACTTGCAATCAAGCATACAAGAATGTAACCAAACATAAAAGAATATAAACAAGCGTAAAAAATGATACATGTAAGCGACATATAACAACATGTAACCAGTCATTCACTCATGATGATGCATCCCACAACAAAAACCTCGTCTTCCACATGGCGACATGACTACAACCATGATCAACACCATGCAATGCAACAAACATATGTAATGCAAGCATAAGAGACACACATGAAACCAACATGTATGCATGACCAACACACACATCCCATCCAGTTTAAGGGGTGAACCATGCTATAATGCCACTCTATAACACCCTCTTCTAATCGACCAACCGGGATAAACATGCGACGAGATGCTACTATGATTAGATTCAACCTCTTATGTGATCTTAAGGAAATGGAATCGACGGAAACACAACATACAGACCTTCCACATCAACTAAAGGACCCCTGAGAACCATCCCAACTCTTTAGGTAGCTAGCCCTTAGGTCGCACTGATGTTTTTGACAACTTATCCTCTAGACCCTCTCATTCTATAGGTCTGCTAATGTCCAGGAGGCTCTGGATGCTCTCATGCTATAAGCATGCTAGTGTCCAAGGACTATTTTGTCCAGTGTTGTGCCAAATTCCCTGGTTTTTGAGCCACTTTTTCAGGCCCAGAGCCTAGGTCACTGCCAATAATTGAATGACATCTCCAGAACTGTAAATTAATAAGGAAACAATGATGCAAAAATAAATAGTTGAACAAGCCCTTAACTGGACCCCTACTAGCCATGACAATTTCATCAAACATATCACAAATATGTAATCTACAGGTGTAAATAACATATTTAAACATAGGGATCTCATACTTATCTGAGAATTGCTAAGAACAATTGTTCCCTCATATCATTTGTTGTATTATCATCTATTATTTCATAAATACATTGTCCATTCATTTACAAGTAAAAACATGATGAGAGCCATTGTTGGCTGATGGGGGCTTGACCCAGGTTTAGAGTTATTTAGCCAAACAAATCCCTACACTACTGGCCCTTTCGGCATTAGCCCGCAAAGCGCAGACTGAAGTCTCACCCGAAGCAGTATGAGGGGATGTTGGAACCAAGTTTCTACACCCTTGAGATGGTTGTGATGTCGGTTTATCCCAACTAGACCTTGCCTTCGCACAGGTCACTTTGCGCTCTATTCTAACCTTCTGTACCTTCACGATCTATTACCATTGGCTTTCGTGCAGCACTAACCATGGGCTAAGATGCTTTCACGCCTCTAGAGCAGCGAACTGTGATGTTTCCCAAACTACGCCAAGTATATTACTTACCTTATAAACAAATATTAATTATCTTCGCGTAAACAAATATTCTAACTTGCGTTCACTTAACCAATACAATTATGCACATCTACACATCATATAAGCATTAGAAGTGAAATTCATACCCAATATAACAGATGCATAAAACAAGAAATAAAGACACAGAATTACTTTATTAATATTCCAGATTTGACTCACCCTGCGCACTTAGCTGCAGGGGTCCACACACTCAGCTGTGGACTACTAGGCCTCTATGCACTCATCTACAGAGCCTTTTCCTATGCTACGACCCAAAACTAGACTTTACACTTCAGAGCTATCTCGCATACATCCTTATTCCATCTCCTTCTCATTTTGTTATTAAAATATTTAGAGCTTCGCTCTATTTATACAATCCCATGGTCCGTGAACCATGGGTAGATCTTCTACAGTTGACATTACATTATCAAAATAAGCACATACAACCCTATGACTTTTTAACAACTACGCACTCTGCGCCCACAAAATGTGGAGTATTTACATTGGAATTACAAAATCAAACCAAAATCTGGGCTCTAAGCCCCAAAACTGCCCTTGGGGGATGCCACACCCAACAAGACCCCAACATAAACATCGTGACTCACCCTCGAGTCACTCTGCAAGTGTGGATATCTTAGCATGAAGACCTCCCAACTCTGATTGGATCGTTGCAAGTTCGGCAGTGCACTGAGCAGTTGCCTACTGGAAAACCTCTACGCACTGTTCGGTGATTGCTGTTGTTGAACTGTTGCCCTGAATCCTCTCTTGAGTTTCTTGCAATTGCACAAGCTTTGCTTCAATGGAGGTTGTAATTATATAAGCCTCATCGATCCATGGCTATAGGCGCGTTTTCAAAATTTCCTCTTTATGTCGAGTGGCATCCACTTCCTCCTTGAGCGCCTTTTCCTACTGCATCTTTGCAAGCCTCTATGTAAGGGAAACCGTCTACGTGGTCCATTTTACCTCATAATATATCTGCTACAGCTCGCGTGCCTCTGTCTCTAGGCATTCTATGTTCGGGTCCTCCTGCTGGGTGGTTAGGACCTTGAAAGATTGTTCTAGCAGCTTCATGCAGTCTATCACTTCACTGTCAATCGCTGCCATTACTATTGTGACCACAGTGGTACGTTGTTCTCTAACCTCTGACGGAGTTGAAGGTTGAGCCTTCAACTGCAGTTCTACTATCTGCAGGTTCATCTCCAGCTAAACCCTGGCCATTTCTGCTCTTCTGTTGCGCACCCCTATGGCTAACTTTCAGACGCGCACCTCCACCAGTTCCTCTGATTGAATGACCAACTCCAGGACCATCTGGTAGGTTTCCTCCACAACCTGCACTATTTTTTTGTTCTGCTCCACTGCCTCGTTGTGCTGTAGGCTCAATGACTCAATGTTGATGCACTGCTCATTCATTACCTATAGAGCGCGACTCTCCCTAGCCTGAAGTTCTGCGGTGACTCCATCCTGCAAAAGATAGAGCGTCTCCCGAGGGAGCATAGCCATGTTTATCCTGACCTATTTCAAAATGCTGACCATAGGTCTTTCAGCCTCATTCTCTGCAATGAGTGCTCCATCTGGTAGCACTATGTTGGTCATCTTGGCGCGCAACATTTCCTCGGCAGTTGAAGTGCCGACTGTGAGGCTGGTGGATACTATGCTAGCCTATGGAGTGCGCACCTGCAACTCCTATATTTGTGTCTAGAGAGCCCCCAATACCAATTGGTGTTGTTCCTCAAACTACTGGAGGGCCTCCACAGTGACATCCCTCACCATTTCACCGATATCATGCAAGTCCCCTTCAGTAAGGGTGATAGGGTTGAAATATGTCTTCGAGGCCTTCGTTTTCTTTCGCAGCCCTACCTGCTCTCATGGTCATGAACATTTTAGCTGGGTCGACATCGTCTCTAGGTTCAGGCCACCTTGTTCTGTATCAGTTCTAGTTTGGGTGAAGGTGACTTTTGTCCTTTACGCTCTTCTTTTGCTATGTTTTGCTGCTCTGCCAATATCATAGCGTCACATGCCGCCTAGGCCTTAGCTATTGCTTCTTCCTTCTTGCGCTTTTTTTCCAACTGTGCCATCTGCAGTTTTGTCTCTTCCTTCTTCCACTACATGGAAAACTTTTCTACTTCCACCACAAAGTCAACTGGAGCGCACCACTCTGGCGGCCAAGACTCAAGGACCGTGAAAATTACATCGTCGGTCACTAAGTATGGTAACTCATGCCACATCTTCATAGGGTCCTTCCATGCCCTGATGAAGACATGGTGGAAGTCTTCTTTGAATTCTGCAAATCTCTGCAGATTGTTGTAGACTATGGGCAATAATCGTGGCATGCAATTGATCCCCATCCTGATGTTCATCTCCATGATCACCCAAAATATCTTGCTCTCTTTGATCCTCTACATATCTCTGGTTGCCCACAGTGAAGCATACTTCGCTGTCTCTTGAAGGTCCTACATGATTGATAAGAACCAACTATCTTCAAGCAACTCCCATGCCACCAGTACTATCGATAGTAGGAACCATGTGTAATGAAATGTTTGGCCCTGCTCTTATGCCTCGTGGTAGTTCACAAGGAACTCACTGCATAGATAGTTTGCTTAGTTGAACTAGACCCCTTTTGCACATTGCGTCGCAAGTGCAACCACTGGCGCGGGCACCTCATATGTGCGGCACTTCCGCATCACCTTCCCTGCCAATTTCTATGTCGTGACCTTGACTATAGGGTTGTTGATGCTGGAGATGGCATACCCTCGCTTCTTCTTCTCCAACTTGAACTTCATTTTCATTGCCTCCGCGAGGGCCAACACGCCTCCTTTTCCCTCCAAAATGTTTGCTGGGTCCTCCCCTGCATAAGGGAGTCATGTAATCCAATGAATCAGATGGTCTGTGATGGGGATGGGCTCCTCCAGCCACAAGTACCCATCATGCACCAAGTAGAGAAGTTTCCTGATGATAAAAATGGTCATTGGGGCATGGTGGTAATGCGGCACCCAGAGCAGGTTTAGCAACCCTGCTTTCTCAACACCTCTGATCCATTTATGTGGCTCCAAATATATCATTCTAGTTGGCATGTCTATCTTCTGGTGCATTAGCTTCATAGTCGCTAAATTTAGGAACTTATTGTGGTCTGTGAGGTCCCAATATTAAAATTTTAGCGCGTGAACCTGTCCAAAGTGCACTCCTTCAAACACAATATCATTTGGAAGTAGGGGAGTTTTTAGAGAGCTCTTGGTCTCATCTATATCCTTTGGAACCTTAGCTTTACCCTTTCACAAAGGAACATATTATGACAGCCTGGTGATAGGGTCGGCGCCCTGGGTTTCGACTTCCATGTTTACATCCTCCACCTCCACCAGGATTTCTTCAAACTCTTCCTCCTCATCGGCCTCCAAATTAATGGCCTTCCCCTTTTCCTCCAGTGTGAGCTTGGTCCTCCATGGATGTCTGGGCAAGACACACCCCAGTATCATGGCCTTCTTGTCCTTCTTAGGTCTCGGCGTGCACGGTGATTTAGAGACCTCAGCGATTATTCCAACACTCTTTGGGGCTTCTACTTATGTAATTTCCTGTGTGGCTTCCTCTGCTGTCACTACTCCTGTGTCCATGGTGTCTTCGAGTGATGACATAGTGCTATTCCACAATTCTCTCAGTGTCTCTGGTAATTGCTCAAATAGCGAATTCACTTTCAGAATATTGAATAAGTATCGATTGATGAATACCTAAGCACGCAACAACTTAGTTCTCAAATAGCCAAGTGTTGTTTGCTGGATAGCCACTTGTAATTTATAGCACCTTTCGAATTGAATTCGATCGTTCCCCCAACATTCGATCCATTAATGCTAGATTGGCAGTAGATTTTCAAGAATATAGACCATAAAGTTCACCTTAAATGCCTGCCGCCCACTCCATTTTGCCTCAAACCAAGCATCACATCATGAATAGTGACTATAACGGTCACTTTTTGGCAGACCTACGTGTCATCACAGCTGTCTTCGCACTGTCGCTGACCCTGTGACACTTCGCTACTATGTGCAGTCCTAACATTGCACAGTTCCTAGGCAGAGTAGTTTATAGTCCTGCGCCTCCTCTTAGCTACCTGGAGTGCTAATATTGTGCTTCAGTCGGCCAGTCAGGTGGTCATGCCACCTGTGTATGGCTTCAAATGATTGCCATTCAGTTTTCCTAGGAAGGGATCACCATTTAACTTAACCAGCTATACCGTGTCACCATCTGTAATCTCCTTAATAACATATGGCCCTAACCAGTGTATTCCAAATTTCCCTAGAAATTTATCAAACTTACTATCATACAACAAAAGTAGATCGTTTACCTTGAATGTGCGCAACTTGATGTGTCGGTCATACCATGCCTTTTCGCACTGCTTTTGGACCTGCTAGTGGAATCCAGCCAAAAATCATTCTTCTTCGAGCTCTTCCAGCTACACGAGCCTCTCCTATAGGGCTCCGTGATCTGTCATACCTTTGGGTGCTCCTATGCGTAGACTAGGCATGATGTATTCCATAGGCATTATGGCTTCCACTCCATAGACAAGCCTAAAAGGTGTCTATCCCATCAATTTCTTACACGTCGTCCGATAAGCCCATAACGCTGCAGGTATGCGCAGGTCCCAATCACTTTTTTGTGCATTGCATACCTTGGTCAGTGTGGTTTCCAGTACTTTGTTGAACGCTTCTACTGTCCCATTAGCTTGTGGGTGATACGGTGTGCTCTTCTAGTGATACACTTGAAACTCTTCCATCAGCGTGTTGATCATTTCATTCAGGAAGTGTGTAAGATCTTTGAACATCCAAATCGCATCAGTACATGTTCAAAGAGAAACTTCGCGGCAATCGCACCCATGCAATACTTCACTAGCTGCACTTCTGTCCAATGAGTCAGATACTCCGTTTGTGATAATGTACCTCACGCCTGTCTTTCCTTGAAGTTTGATGGGTCCTACAAAATCTATTGCCCATTTTTCGAAAGGTTGCAATGTCATTTGTGGATTCAAAGCCATCTTGTCCCTCCGTAATGGCCTACCTGTTCTCTAACATACATTGCACACCTTGCAATATGCTTTTGAATCCTGATGAAGGGTTGGACACCACAACCCTACACATAGTATCTTCTACGCAGTTTCTCTTCCTACATAATTTCCTCCCGCAATGCCCCCATGAGTGTCCGCGAGGATGCTGCTTCGTTCAAATTCAAGTACATACCTTCGCAGTATTTCATCATTCCCCATCTTGTATAGATGCCCAACAATGATAGCGAAATCTACCGTGCGCACCACCATTTCCTTCTTTTGCTGGGCAGAGTATCCTTCTGGTGCAGTTCCAGTTGTTAGAAAGCATATTATATCTTCAAAATGTCCATCCACTACGCACACAGGAAAGAGCTATGTGTCAGGTAATCCTTCCTCCAAACTAGTAGGTTCCTCCACTATCTCGATGCGTGACAGTTGATCTGGTCTTGCGTTCAATCGTCCAGGCTTCACAACAACTTCAAAATCGTATTCTTGGAACAATAAAAGCCATCTACAAATGTGCCCCACCCAACACAGGATTATTGACCAGGTACTATAGCGCATAGTGATCTATATACATCTTAAAGTGGCCTCCTAGCAAGTAGTGTCGATACTTTTCGAGCGCATATACCATAGCTAGTCCCTCACGCTCAGTGGTGGAATAGTTCTTCTCTTCTTTAGATAATATGCTACTTGCGAACGCGATAGGGTGATCTAATCCTTCTCCGCCATCATACATCAGTACTACACCCAGCGCTATACACAACACATCAACATGTACATGGAATTTTTCTTCCAGTTTGGGAAGACTAGAATTGCCGCATTGACCATCTTTTCTTTCAATATATCCAGGCTTTTCTTACAGTCATCGTTCTAGCAGAATGTGACATCCTTCTTCAACAATTTTTCCATTGACGCAGTGATCTAGGCATAGCCTTTGGTAAACTTTCTATAATATCCCGTATGTCCTAGAGTAGTGCGCAACTGTTTCACACTTCTTGGCGCTTCCAAGTTCAAAATCACCACGATCTTCGCAGGGTCTACCATCAGCCCTTGTCTGCAAACCACATGCCCCAATAGGTTCCCAAAAGGAACGAGGAACAAACACTTCTTGAGGTTGAGCATGATTTGGTATCTTTGACAGGTATCCAGCATCAAGCGCAAGCTCGCTACTAGCCAAAATTCAGTCTAGTCATCAAAATATACCTCCAAGAACTTATGAATATATTCCTTGAATGCCGCAAAAACCACGTGCGAAAAGATAGCAGGGGCATTCTTTAATCCAAATGACATGACAGTATATTGAAAGCAACCCCAATTAGTCACAAAGGTTGTCTTGCTCCTATCCTTCGGTGCAATTTTGATTTGGTGGTACCCCGAGAACCCATCAGTGAAAGAATATGCTTCCTGACCTCCTACATTGTCCAACACTTCATTCGTGAATGGATCATGCACACAAGCTTCATTCAATTTTATGAGATCCATGCATATCCTTATCTCATCCTTCTGCTTCTTCTCTTGTACCACCATTGGGCTTACCCAATTGGATTCTTCCACAGGCTCAATGATGCTTGCTGTGAGCATTTTGTCTAGTTCTACACGGACCTTCTCCTTGTATTTCGGATTTAAGTGGTAAGGCCTCTACTTAACTAGCTTCATGTCGATCTTTAACATGATCTTCATCACTCCTAGATATCCAATTATTCCTTTCAAATCTGTAAACTTGGTCGAGAATAATTCTTGGTATTTGTGGAGTAATTCAGCGACCTTATCCACCGTCGCGTCGTCCTAGTAGTCTTCGATCTTCGCGAATTTGGGTTTTTCCTCCATACCAATGTTTACATGCTTAGTTTTCATCGGTGTGGTTATATCAGGGTTCTCAATCTGTGGTCCGTGAACCTCATGGTGGCCTTCTGTTTCTGGAATGTTAATATTTTGCAGATCCTCATCCTCCTCTTTAGCATTTACATTATAACATTCCAGCGTGCAACTCAGATGAGTAGCCCATTCAGGCTTAATCAAGTCTACTAGCTCCTGTGGTATCCTAAAGATGGTTGTTTTTACCTCTTGTAGCACTTCATCAATACTGTCCCACCCATCCTCAAAACTGAAGTTCATCATGAACCCTTCGCGCAGGATATCCCATTCACCTATCCCATGGAAGAGCTATGTTTCTATATACCAGTTCATTGATATAAAATCTAGGGTATGATAGTGTTAGCACCTAAATTTGCCTCAGGCTGAAGGAAAGAAAAATTCAAGGTAACCACAAACCACGCTTAGTCTGGTAGCTAGCCCTACCAGAACAGGAGAGGGCTCTCTCCGAGTCACACTTAGTGAATAAGTAAATGAAATGGCCTGAGATTACTTAAAATGAACTATTTTCTTAGGCTAGTAAGTGGAAATGAAAATAAGGAGAGATTTTTATGAATGACTGTATTTCTGGGATGTTATGGGACCAATGGACCTCGATGAACAGAGAACTTGAAATGAAGGCATAGATTATTTCGTGAGGTAAGGTAGGCTGAAAGCATAGCAATTTAGTTTTAAAATTGGGGCGGGATGGAAAGATTGATTAAGAATTTGAAAATGGAATGGGCGACATGAATCCTTTTCAAACAGAAGAATGAACACTGTATATGAAATTTTCCCATAGGTAGAGCAATAGAATTGAATTCTACCTGATCTCGCTCGAAAAATTTCACTAGAAATGGATACAAAATGAAACTATGGAACATAACAAAGAAATGGAGAGAATGATTACGAAGTTGAAAAGGGAATGGGCGACATGAATCCTTTTCAAATAGAAGAATGAACACTATATATGAAATTTTCCCACAGGTAGAGCAATAGAATTGGATTCTACCTGATCTCACTCGAAAAATTTCACTAGAAATGAATGCGAAATGGAATACAAAACATAACAAGATACATATGAAACATAAGAGAAACACTTGCTATACTCACAACCATAGGAATCTCATGAAATAGAGCCACTTCCTTTAATTAATTATCTGTAAAAATATACAATGCAGAAACAAAGTTTCTTTCCCACAGTCTCCCAGAAGTTACAAGCCAACCAACCAACCTGCTTTGCAAATGGTTTGCATACAATATATAGAATGTGCTATGAAGAGATAGAACGACCAAGGATCACCAAATGAAGGTGGAAAGACAACCATCAGCTACAGGTGTAGTGTTACAAACATGAAAAATGGCTTGGGTGACCCTTTGCCTTCTTTTGCCACTTTTATAACTGACCATATGGAGTGAAAATATTTATAAAATCGTCGTGCTCCTCCTGTGCGTCGCTCTCTTTTCCAGGTGAGTTTTGGAGGCCTTCTCGATGTCCAAATTGAGTGAAGAATAGCTTGTTGGAAATCCTGTCCTGTCTACTTTCCAACCCCACTAGAATGTTTTTATTTGGAGTTCATTTGCCTTGTCAAAAATCAAATCTCCCAAGACTAGTCAAACTGTGCCAAATGAGGCTGCCTCAAGGCAGAGTACTGTTTCGGGAAACTTTTGAATGTCTTTCTCCACCCCAAATTGAGCTCAGGATAGCTCATTGGAAATATGTTTGTGTCTACTTTCTAATCCAACTAGAATTTTTCTATTTGGAGTTCATTTTCTCTGTCAAAAATCAAATCTCCCAAGACTGGTCGAACTGTGCCAAATGAGGCTACCTAAAGGCAAAGTGCTGTTACAGTCAACTTTTGAATGCCTTCCGCAACTCCAAATTGAGCTCATGATAGCTCATTGGAAAAATTCTTGTCTCTAGTTATCATTTGGGTCATCTCGCAAGTCATTTGGCCAACCTAGTTAGGAGAAAGCTTGATTTTCCCGAGGTCGCTCCAGAGGTGCATCAATTCTCCCGAGACAATTGTATTTTTGACATTTCTTCAAAACCATGACACCTTTGTAGAAAGTGAAGGAGGTTTTTCTTCCATGTTATGTTTTCAACAAAAACCTCTCTCAATTTTTCCAAATTAATCTCCCATTGCTCAGAAACATTATTTGAGTGAAACATATCTCGATGTGTGGGACAAGAGATTTGCCGGAATGAAGCAGGATGAAGGGGATAGGGAGCTTGTAAATTCTTGAGAAAATTTTGGGAAGTGTGGAGGGATGATAGGAAGTAGGGAAAAGTGGAATCTCAGAAATTGAGTGAGGGGAAGGGGTCCAAAAAGGCAAAACACAGGCCCAACCATAGAAAATTGCCAAGTTGTAGCAAGGAACTAGGGTTTGTATGAAAATGAGGAATTTGAGGGATTTCAGTGATGGGAAGTATCTGATAAGGTATTTTATGGATAGGGGAAGGTGTATGAATATTAGGATACCAGTTTTTCCCATGATTTGACCATCCAAGAGAAATTAGCTTCAAAACCCTAGGATAGGGAAATGAACCTTGCCATAGGCGCAACTGAAACATGAACAAGGTGTGAAATGACCCAATGGAACTTGACATGATGATGAAAACCCTTTGAATGATGGTAGAATCAGCTGAATAGTGACATAGAATGTCATTTGGACAACTTTGACAAGGGTAAAATCAAACCCCAGACCTAATGCCTAGTGACCAAATTTTACTTGAAGACTCATTGAAATGATAAAATTTGACCTTGACACCTTAAAATCACTTGTTTAAGAGCATGTTTGATCACTGGAAGAAGGCTGCAAAGACTGACACTAACAGACAGAATAGGTGCACCCACTCAAGTTGTGGCTTTTCTCCATAGGCCTGCATCCACTTGGCCAGATGAGCACACAGGTCATCCTGTCCATCATAATTGTCTGTCAATCACATCTTAGGCTTCCCAGATCATGTCCGCATCATTCTCCCACATTCACGCCAATCATTAAAGCTTCCTTTGTGTGTACCCCACCATCTCGCGAGCGTAGAGTGCAGTACCCAGTCCAAGGCCTAGAAGCATTGCTTTTCTAGCACCTCCCTTTCGAATGCATATAAGAAAGTATCTACCTTGTTTAGACCATCATAAGTAGGAAGATCTCTTACTTCTATCGACATGCAGCGCAGTGACCTGGTCATCATATTGCAATTTAGTGTGGTCACTTCATGTAACCGATTCTGCCATCATTCTATTTCTTCGTCGGAATCCGAAGTGCAGGAGCTTTCGCATTCCCATGTAATCTGCCCATCCGCAATGGGATTCACCCAATCTTGGTCTCGCGTTGTTATCTTATAGATGCAGTCCAGATCATAATCACTCTCATAGTCATGGACCAGTTCCGAATAGCGTGATCCTTTAGCAGGGTCCAGGGGTATAATTATGCATAGTGACTTCTTTACAAAGATCATTTTCCGCTTCTTCAGATTAATTACCCCTTTCATATCAGTGGCCCAGTGGATTCCCAGGAGTGTGGGATAGGGATTGTTGTCATCAACAATCTCTATTACTTCAAAATATGCTAGTGCACTCTCTCCCTCAATATCGACAGTCATTCCCTGCAATCGCCCCATGGGTATTATTTTCTACTAATTCACTATCCTTAGCTGAACTGGAGACCATTATAGCACAGGTCTCCCCATTCGTTCCCATGTTTGTTTTGGCAGAACATTCACATCTGATCCCAAATCTAAAATGACTTGATCCATCTCATATTATCTGATCTATGTGGTGAGTCTCATTTCACGGTATGTCCTTGTCTTATGCTTTCTAATCTTCCGGACTATGAGTAGTTCTCTTAGCTTGGTCTGAGCGAATCTGTTGATGAGCTCCTATAACCATTTCACAACCTTACTGTCACGCAATAACTTCATATAGGATTCCAGGAAAGTTGTGAGCATGGACAGGACCATCTCCAACTCTAATATATCTTTGCTTCCTGAAGTGGAGGCCTTAGCGAAGCTCTTCTTAGCTTCCATGAAGGTTTGCCGAGCGCACTCCAAATCAAACTTGGCCTCTTTCACTAGGGCTTTGCGAACCCAAGTACTATATTCTGGTTGTTTTCCTTTGTCATCTCCCATCATGATTCCACTTCAGAGCACAATGTTTACATTTGGATCTTCCTTGCATGACTCAGACCTCATCATTTGCAGGTTCTGAGTCGGGGGAAGTGGTAGCACACCTTTATCACGTATCTTAGCTACCAACGTAGGACAATCTTTTGTTTCATGATCAAACAACGTGCAATACTTGCATGATGGGCACGTTGGATTCATGCAATCATGGGCATAGTGTCCTGGCCCTCCATAATTGTAGAAAATCAACTGTCCACGACCACTACCAGATCCTCCTCCGCCTCAGCCTCGTCCGCGCCCTTGAAATCCTGTCCATGCCATTCTCACATTTTGGTCAAGGGGCCACATTTCGGCTTGAACCTTGTAGGTGGGAGTTCTATACATCATCAATTCATAGCTTCTGCAAGTACGCTCGTCATGTCCCATCGACCTACAAAAGTTGTAGAACAACTATTGCGAAGTTTGCATATACTTCTGTAACAAGTGGTAGTTATCTATGGCATGTTTTCCTACTATTTGATAGATCGCGCACCACAAAGAAGGCACCGTGCTAGGTCCTGCTTGAGCTTCCGGCCTTAAAGGCATTGATCCTCCTCTTGCGAGGTAATTTGTAAAGGCCTGGCAGTGGTCTTTTTCATGACCCTGACTCTTGCATTTTATGCACCACTTCTTCATGCACTTCTGGTCAAACCATCCTATCCTGTTGCAGACTCTGCATCTCAAGGCACAAATTCTTCAGCTGCGCATGGATTTGCTGAACTACTAGGTTAGGGTCCTGCATTGGGGTCTGATGTAGCCTCATAGAAATATCTAAGGCCTTTGCCTAAGTTGTTATCTTCTACTATGATAGCACACTTCTTAAATGTGGTAGTAGCAAAGCTAAAAACCACTCGCGATGTTGTCCATCTATCAGATTAGTATTGGCTTCGCGAATCGTACATTTCAACCTTTGATCTAGTTCCCAAGGAGTCTCGCTTGGTAGCACCATGATCTCTTTGAATCCCATGATCAACTGCGCTTCAGTTTTAGGCCTGCTAAATTCTCTATTTAGCATTGTTTGGATGTCTGTGACTCTCGCATTTGGGTTATCATTGGAGTACTTAATATACCAGGTCAGCACACGATCCTATAGGGCGCTAACCATCGTCTCTTTCTTTATATGGTCATTTGTAACACCTTGCGCCTCCCATACAACTCTTACAATGAACCAGATTTGGTCTGGATCCTCATTTCCCAAACCTTTTGAACACAGGAAACTTTACTATGTTTTCCATACTGAATCACGGTGGTGGTGGAGTTGGTATGGGTGAAGATCGAGGTGATGGCAGTGAAGCTGGTGGCGGTGTGGGTGGAGGTGGTATTCGCAGAATTCTTTGCCTATTAGTTGAATAGCACTTCGCGGAGAGACCTTCGCGAGCTCTTCCTCCTCCCCTCGTGGAGGTGAAATCAAGGGGATATTTTCTGGACCCTTATTTCCTTCATTCTTGTAAACCTTTTCACTTTTCATAGCCCCGAACATCAAGGTAACTGCATAACCTGCTTTTCAAACAACAACATTTTAATCCAAGTATTCAAATACTTTACATATCTACCTCGTGGACCTTGAGAAAGCGTCGCTCTACCTCGCTGTAGCTAACTGAGGTGTCAACCGTGAACTTAGCAACGAATCCTCCTATAATAGGATCGAACCAATGATCAATAGCGTGCATGGTCTTATCCTCAGATGCTTCCAACTTTCGCACTAGCTCTAGGGTCCACACAATAGGACCGTCAAGTTTCCACCTTTCTTGGCTATTTTCTAGGTTTGTGATCGACTCGTATAGCTCAATAGGGAAGGACGTGAAAAATATTTTGTGGATCTCCGTATATAGGTAGCTATCTAGCCACTCTTCTTTTGACAGTCACGGGTTTCTGTTCTCCTGCACCGCGAACTCGTGAATTCTTCTATCCAACTAGCCTTCAATTTCTTTCTTAGTTGGATTCCAATGATACGACATCACACATCTGTCATGCAGATTCTGTTCCTGGCAACGGAACCATTTTTTGGCTTATTAGGGCCTGACCCAGGTTCAGAGTTATTTAGCCAAACAAATCCCTACACTACTGGCCCTTTCGGCATCAACCCACGGAGTGCGGACTGAAGTCTCACCCAAAGCAGTATGGGGGGATGTTGGAACCAAGTTTCTGCACCCTTGAGATGGTTGTGATGTTGATTTATCCCAACTAGACTTTGCCTTCGCACCGGTCGCTTCACGCTTTGTTCTAACCTTCAATACCTTCATGATCTATTACCATTGGATTTTGCACAGCCCTAACCAGGGGCTGAGATGCTTTCGCATTGCTAGGGTAGCAAACTATGATGTTTCCCAAACTATGCCAAGTAATTTACTTATCTTATTAACAGATCTTAATTATCTTCATGTAAATAGATATTCTAACTTGCGTTCACTTAACCAATACAGTTATACACATCCACGCATCATATAAACATTAGAAGTGAAATTCATACCCAATATAAGAGATGCATAAAACAGGAAATAAAGACACAAAATTGATAGAAAATTCTCTTTATTAATACTTCCAGATGATTATAGACTCGACTCATCCTGCGCACTTAGCTGTAGGGGTCCGCACACTCAACTGTGGACTACTATGCCTTTGTGCACTTAGCTGTAGAGCCTCTTCCTATGATATGACCCAAAACTAGACTTTACACTTTAGAGCTATCTTGAATACATCCTTATGCCATCTCTTTCTTATTATGTTATTAAACTACTTAGAGCTTCACTCTATTTATACAATCCCATGGTCCTCTTCTACAACAAACATTACATTATCAAAATAAGGGCAGAAAACCCTATGATTTTTTAACAACTAAGTGCTCCGTGCCCACAAAATGCAGTGTCTTTACATTGGAATTACAAAATCGAACCAAAATCTAGGCTCTAAGCCTTAAAAGTGCCCTTGGGGGATCCCACCCAACAGCCATACATAACCACTGTCATAAAACACATATATAACCAGCATAATAGCAATAGAAATACCAATGAAATCATAACCATATGATCCATGTATAAATCAGTATAATAATCATAGAAATACAAGGAGAAATAACCTCTCATTAATGATGCAAAATCCAAACCCGGGATGAAAATATCACATTCCACCCGACCATAGAATGGCTAAGCCAAATCTATATTTAGCCATTCACCATTGTGCCATATTCCAAGCATGAATGTGAGACTCAAACCGAAAGAACCAACTAGGGCATACCGAGGCTAAACCACCTCACCCTCATCAATAGAAACTAGGCTTTACCATAATCCATCTCGGATCAATAGGCCAACACAATAAACATGTCATAATAAGGTTTACTATGATATCCACCTGATCCCTAGGCCAAACAAGAATGGATGCCACCATATTTCTCCACCTACACTGTGAATAATTTTCCTGTCTCCTAGCCTCTCAGGCTTTACTGCAATCCAAACTTAGATTAGTAGGCCCTAAACTGAGACCTGCACTTCAGGATTTACCGCATATCCCAAACCTGGGATTACTAGGCCTAATGGAGAGAAAACCACCTCTTGGCTTTACCGTATATCTTTTCATTCACTGACAAGGATTCCTAGGCCCGCCGAGGCAACAAAATTCTAGCTTTACCGCAACCCATAGTCTGGATCAGGGGTCACTAGGCCAGTGGATTTACTGTGATCCATAGCCTGGTTTAGGGACCAATAGGCCATGTGCTTTATCATTTGGAGATCCACCTCACTCAGCTTCGAATCCATTTGACAATCCAACTCAACCAAAACATGAGAATCCCATCACACCATGACTATCCAGAAATGGCAAGGCTAGGCTGAAAACATTGTTACACCTAGCAAAAACCATGTCATAACAGCAAAAGAACCACATGCAACCCCATGCGTGCCAAATTTAGCAAGGAAAATACACATGCAAATCAATACCTGCAAAGAATCCTGTTATAGCTGCTTGATCCTACTTTTCATTGCTTAATCTTTGCTTCCTTTTGCCTTCTTTTCCTTTCTTGATCCAATGCCAAAATGCTCCATGAAAACTTTAAGTGTCCAAGAGTGTGAGAGAGAGCAAATAATGAGAGAGCTCCAAACCAAACTGACAAAAGGTTACCAACTGATCCTCAGAAGCCTTTTTATGAATGAGGCCTCTATTTTCTTCATTTTCCATTATTTTCCTTCATTTTACTTCTCACATGCAAACTATGACCTTTCACCTCATTTTTCTCCTAATTTCCATTATTTTCATAAATTAATGTGCCAAAAATTCCATTTTTCCTTTCCAAAGCCTTAGCCACTTCCTTTACCAATTTCATTACCCATTAATAAACTGATGAACACCCACACTAGGATGTCTTGCCCAACATTCATCTTGGAATAAGTTTCCTATCAACTGTGGTTATTATTGTACCTTTATTAACTTTTATTACATGGAATTTTCACCAGGGTTATTACATACATGATGGGGGTGTCTATACATCATTGGTCTCGCCATCATTATGCTCGGATCTCATGGAGATATAGAGATGTTAGTCAAGGCCTTTTTATGTGACAATGCTTGTTGATATGATGCTATACAGATGGGTTACCAATCCAAATCTTCTTATGAGAAATTCTTTAGATTGAGAATGACCAAGTACCATTATGAATACCTCCCTTGTTAAGAGGGAGTGTTGAAAAGTAACTAAGCTCAGTCTTCATAATGACATGTTTAATTATGTTTTTATGTAATTAATGAAAAAAATAAAAATAAAATTATTATTGTAATACTTGTCTCATGGGTTTCATGAGCAATAAATTTTATTTTTAGGATGACTCCCATTGCGAGTCCTTAGTATTGGTGATAAAGTCAATTTGAGTCTATGTCATGTATGAAGAACCTTTCTTGGGAATATTACACTTACGTATGAGTCAATAGAAATTTCAAGTAGCCCTTGAATACAAGCACAAGGCACCCCTCTTCAAGTCGACTTCAAATGGAATTAACCATCTCTCCAATTGACATGTCAGCTTAGCTTGATGTCATGTTGGCTTATATACATGGGAAAACAACTATAAATAGCCCAGTTCGGATCCCATTTTAGAGAGAAATTGTAGAACAATAATTTGGTCAAGTCTGGAGTAAAAACAGTGCAAAGGGGGATTAATTATCAGTGAGGGGAGAAGGAAGAAAAAATAAGCTCTTAGATTCATTTTCTTGGATCTATTTTAGGTTAATTCTACTATCACATGTGCATAGAAGGAGGTTGACATCTATTGCAGTAAGGTCGAGAGGAATTATAGTCCTCTTAGGTAGATGAATTGGAAGAAGAACAATTCTAAAGAGGAATTCGAGGCAAGCTAGAAAGAGTCCCCATGAAAAGAATGCCTAATTATAGGAGGTTGAAATTAAGGAAGGACTAGGAATCCAAAGTTGAAGGGTAGTCAAAAAGAAGGAAGGAGCATAAGCTTGACTAGTTTTGACTTGGGGTTAGAAGAGAATAAGTGAAAGAGGACTTGTGTCTTGGTCTTGGAGAGGCCAATAGGTCAAGGGTCTTGATCTTGGTATTCATCAATTGGAGTCTATATAAGAAGAAAAATTTGTTCGGGTTTTCCTCTCAAGAGTGAGAGGTTTTCTCTTTGGATGATAGCCTATATTTTGTGTCTCTTGTCTCTTTATGATTTATGCATTCGTAGCTGTTTGATGAAGAAGAAAACTAATAACCTAAGTAAAAGAAGATCCTTATCTAAATAAGTAAAAAACACTCACAAGAAGTTACTAATAGAAGATAAATTAATTAATTACTATGCCCTATAGCTCTCAATAGCTCAGGGGGACCAACAGTGGTTGTGTAAGGGTTGGGAGGAGCCAAGTACTTGACTCTTAGTTTCCTAGGAGAACTTTTCAAGTCGACGTCTCTAACCTTAATATTTTCTTAATGAAAATTGTTTATTCTATTCTTGATTGATTCATTATTATTTAGTTGATATGAAGAATGAAAAGAATAATTTATTTGCTATCAAGACTAAGCATAAAATATTGCTTTTATGTTTTATTTTTGTACATGGATATTAACAAAGAAAATAAAAATTGAAGAAAAGAGGAATAATATTTATTGTAAAGATACAGTTTGAATTCAGTAATGGAGTATTGATACTAGTAATATAAGAGTATGATGTATATAAAATTATAATAGTGAGTTGTATGACAACACCTAGATTACAAATAAGAGTGGTAGTTAGAATAAGATTACAGAGTAGAAACAGTAGATAAAGAAGAAATTCATTTTAAAGAATATGAGAAAATATGAAAATAAATTGTAAACTAAAGAGAAATGAATTCCTTTACCAATTTGAATAAGTTCAATTATAGTATTTGTGACCATTTTATACTATTTATGGACATGCAAAAAAAATAAAAAAATTAATGTGTGTGTGCAAATAGTGTCATAATAGTAAAATATAAGGATGCATATAAATAAATATTATTCTAAAGAAAAGAGAAAAGAACTAGAATCTAAATTGCATAATAATGATTACATGTAAGGTCACTTACAATAAAAGAAAGAAAGCCTTTGATGTAAAGCCATAAAAAAACAAATTGGAAAACATAATAAATATATATATATATATAGAGTCTAAGAATATATGGAGTATTTTCCTTTGTGAGGTCTATTCAAGGAAAACTAATACCGTGTAACAAAATACATAGTGACAATGCCCAGTCAAAACAAAGATGTAAAAGAGATGTTCCAAAACATCTAAGGATAATAATACATAGTCTTGACTGGGCAAAAATGCCTATTATTAAACAAAATAAACATCTTTAGTTTAGGAAAATTGTATTTCCTTGTCACGTAGCATAACAAAATAAGGAAAGCTAACAGATACAATCCACCCTTTCCAATGAGAAGGAAAAAGGATTGAAAGGTTTTTACAACTTGGAGAAACTAATGATTCGAGTATTGAAATTGAAAATTCAGGAAAGTTTCAGATTCCATTAAAGTCGTGAGACTAGCATGCACGAGAACGAATTGAGAATACCTAATATAAACATAACCAAAAACTATATTTGTCACTATTGGATGCTAGCTTGTAAATTCAAATGGAAAAAAAAAAAAAAAAAAAAAATTACGAACTAGGAAACCTGTTTAGGAGTGAATTAAGAGGGACACCTTGTAATTCCGTTGAGATACTTCGAAAATCTCCTATGTAAGAAAGAAATGAAAAAGGTTAGGTTTCGAAAATTGAAGGAAAAAGAAAGATATAAAACCATAAACAGACAAACAAGTAAAGAAATATGAAAGTGCTGCTCTTGGCAGTGGCTGGAAACCCTAGGGTTGGAGAAGGAAGAACCCTTCTCGTAACCCTCACGGGTATGGAAATTTTCGAACATAAATAATAAATAATAATGGAACCGAAAAAAAAGAGTACACGCATACATTGTTGAAACAAAAGGAAATAATTTCAATCAACTATGGTATTTGAATATTATCATATTAGATACCAAGTATGTATTGGAAATATCATTGGTATTCCATCTGAATAACTAAGTGTGAACACAAAGGACCATTATCTCAAGTTTTAAGAAAACGACCATGTAAACTTTCAAAGACATAACAATGAGAATTTTCAAACAATTACATAATCTTGACTATAAATATATGTTTTCAAAAGAGTAATAGAACCCATAACTTCTAAAAGAGGTCAATTTAAAGGGTTCTTACCTCTTGTAAGGTAACTTACACATCTCAGGTAGGGACCATATACACTCGACAAAACAAGAGGTCAACTAACCTTGTGTGACTTGGATGACTCAAGAGTAATAGATGATGTTGATGATGAGTCAAGAGTAATAGATATTTTCTAAGAGATTGAGGTTGAATTTTTCAAGATATAACAAAATAAGAGATTATTAGATTGTTGATTGCCAAGATTGTGAAAGAGGACACAATCAGAATGTCAACTAGACAACCCTTGAAAAAATCAATAAATGATAACTATAGAAGCACAAAACCAAGTGATCTAGGCATGATTATGAGGGGGATTCTCTCAACTTATTTCTTGCTAATTTGATGCTTTATTAAATTCTAAAAGGGCTGGAATATGTTGATAAATAAGAGCATATGCATGATGAGATGAAAAAGGATTGAATAGCGAGATCGGATATGAATTGATAGGCATGAGGGTAGTGAGATGTTAAATGCATACATATATGCGATGTTCCATGTAGATAATGATGGAATATACACATGATATTCTAATGGACTAAGGGTAGTATGTTGTCATAAGATGATTATGATGACTAACCATAAAATGATGAACATGTAATCAAGAACTAGTTGACAGTATGGCTAGAGATATTGATTAGGATGTTGGATAGAGTCTTATGGGGACAAGGAAAGGGATAATAAAGTATTGATCAAGAGGTTGGTGAAGATGAGTGTAATAACCCTCTCTGAGATACCAACTGATAAGACAATATCCAATAACTACTAACAACCAAGCAGTTGTGTTTTGGTATTCTCAAAATATTGAGAGGAAATTAGGTAAGAATTTCCTTAGTAAAAATTCAAAGATAGCAATTATACGAAAATGTGTATGGAAAGTAAATCAAGAGTTGACATTAACTATGCTCGAGATGGCGTTAATGGTCATTTCTATTCCATGATACTTGGAATAAATGATTTCTTGTTACTAATTGTTCTATGAAATGGGAAAACATGTTGTAGCTATCAGAGATGTCATTGAAGGGTTGTAAGTTATTCTAAAGGAGGTTGTTTTTACATTTCATGAATGTATAAGAATAATAAGAAAGATGTAGGTAGTGCACAAGAATGATGATGTGCATGATTTAGACATTGTTTGAAGGCATGGTTGAGTGCATAATGTAAATGCATGTTTATGATTATGCATCTGAAATGGATTGGTAAACAACATAAATTATTAGAGTTGGTACTAACTCATAAAATGAAATTATCATAGGGTTGTTGGAACTAGGGAAAGTTGCATGCTAATGTTGTCACATGTGAATGTACTATTCAAAAGTGTAGACTAAGGAAGGAGAGCTACAAAATATGCATAAAAAATAGAATGATGGGTTGAATCCAAGAGGAGATGACCACCATAGTTGAAAGTAACTAATAAAGCAATAGAACAAAGTGTTATGAAATTCAAAATGTGCAAATAAAATTATAAAGGGAAAACCATTGACTTTTTTCCCATTGATATTATGTTATGAATAAAAAGTGGAGTGTAGGAAATCATAGATTCCTAAGAATGCTTATATAAGTGATATCAAAAGGGATAATCATGTTGGTATACCCAAGATTGAAACAAATTGTCTGCACGAGAGTGCAAGGGGGAAGGACTCCTAGGATGTTATAATAGGAAGCTTGGTTGTTGTGTCCTTGTGAAAGAGGTTGAATGGTGAAGTACCTTCAACTTGAGCATGTTGATTTATTGGTAATGTGTGATAATTATTGTTGAATGCATGTACATGTCAATAGAATAAATTGGTTGAAGATTAGAAGTGTTGGAGTACATGTGTGGATTAATTTGGCTAACAACTAATGTGTGAATGGCATCGTGCATCAAAAAATGATGCACATTGTTCTAAGGAATTTTATATTAAACAATCCCTTATTGAAAATGGGACATGAGGAAACATAAATTCCTTGAACCATTGAAAGAATCCTAAGTACAATGACAAGGGGATGTATGGCTAAAGAAGGAGCCAAATGGCCACCCTTGAGAAAACCATTAACGAAACATCCTAGTAGTAGTAACCATGAAAGTATGGAAATCAACCATAATACAACAATAGGTAGTTTGAAGGAATGGATAAGCATTCCTTTAGGGTTAAGTTGCACCTTTAATGATATGAATAAATGCATATCAATTATGAATACCAAAAAAAGGTATGGTTAAGACATAGAGCTACAAACATACACAAGATTTGATAAAAATATTAGGAATTTGTATTAGCTATCCTAATGGAAAATAATCATATAGGTGAGAAGTACACTGGCAAGTTAGAGAAATATATGAGGATTATGTAAGGAAAATGTGGGCTTGTGAAACTATGAATCCCATGAGAATGAAATCTAAACCACTGTGAGGCTTTAAGGGAAACTTTGAAAATGAGAGGTTGAGGACTCGTTGAGTGACAACAACTTGAGTGGGATTGTGACTTAACCTTGTCGATTAAGGAAGTCAGTGAAGAAGCCTTCACCCTAGTCAAGGGCTTGAAGGAAATTATGAATTGTTGGTGACTAAGGAACGTAAAACACTGGATAAAGGAGAGGTCTTTAGGCAGTATGAGATCAGTGAAGGGATCCATTTTCTGTTGTTTCAACGCTGAATGACCATGTTTTGTTGTGTTAATAAGCCCAGGATTAATGCTTGAAGTGTGGAATCATGAATCTTGTATGTAAAGGAGAGAGTGATAATGGAACTCTCAACCTTGATTTCATTTAAACTATTGGCATGAAAAGTTTGACTTCCATAGGTTCTCTAAAATAGCTACAACATGATATAAAATGAATTATGTAGTGAGATTATTTTCCCTTCATTTTCTTGGTATGTAGTTGAACATGATGTGATTATTGGCTATGTGATGGTTCTAAAACAAATTCAATAGCTATTGTAAATGATATATTGAAAGGATTTTATGCATGAGAGACTAATATTATTTGGCTGAGTCAAAATGTAGATTGTACATAGAATACCTTGGGTATGGCATGGAATATAAACCCATGATCAAGGATGGGAATATTATCACCTGTATAGAACCAAACACTATGATAAGAGTCTCATATTTATGAGACTTTTCTTTTATATGAAATGAGCTTGAAAAACAAAAAAAAAAATGATTGAAAATTTCATGATATATCTCTTGGAAACTATGTGAAAGTGATATAGGTGAGACAATGTAGATATCCGAGGATAAATGATGGTTGCATATCAAAGTGTCACAACAGAAGACTTGGAGGTATTCCATGTAATGCCTCCTTAAAGGGATATGGTATATGCTTTGGTTGGAACAACTAAAGGATACAAAATAGTGAGCCGAGGAATAAGGCTACTAAAGTGATATTGGAGCCCAGGACAAGAGGATCTTGGTTAGGTAGATCACTTGAGGAAGGGGATTTACTGGACCCTGAAATGGTTTTAAGCTAGTGGAATTCCTTCGTTGTAAGATTATAACATTCTCTTTAATATTCCTACGCAGGAAAACCTTAATAAGGTAGATCGCCCAAGGAAGGGGATTGCCTAGACACCAAAATGGTGAGAAACTGCCAATTAGGGGAGACTTGTCACACACTCATTGGGTTTGGGTGTGAATGGATATATTTGATTTCAAGCTTTAATGGTATCAAAACCAAATTCTTGACCAAACTAGTAGACCGCTCAAACTAGGAATTGGTCAGAACTGGATCAGAACCAATGCAAAAATGGGACCAAAAAACTAGTTGTTCAAATATTACATAAAATATTAAAATTTTAAAGAAAGGCATATATATTCATGTGCATCCATATGAATCCAAACCATTTATACACAAATATGAAAAAAGTATCATTTATATAGCAAGATTCCATATAGCCAAAATAGTCCTTAGTGAAATACATATTTGAACCAAAAATACATCAACAAAGAGGCTCTAGATGGCCTCCAGTGTGATTTTTTTTATGATACGACAAATAACTACATATCATCAAAATAATTTCCTATATTGGGATCTTCATCATCAATATCACCATTGTAGAATTAAAATAATATTAAAAAAGATTCACATGTTAAATCTATATTTTGTTTTAGTGGTGGGTAATTTTTTACTAAGGTCATGATAGAGGAGTTTAATCATCAACGCTGCTAACATCAAAGTACATAGAGGGATTGGTGCTCTTGAGTAAATGCTAGTTCCATACCCTTGTACATGAAAAAATCCAATGGAAACATTGCAATCCACCCAATCCTAAAATCCTAAAAATGGTTGAGTATGTTGGATTTTGAGTGAGACCTAAAATTCTACTTTCTCCATATGAAATCAAATGAAGTTAGAATCACTCTCAAACATCTTAAACAAATTAATGGTAATGTTAAAAAATAAAGTAGAATGATGTCCTTTTACTTTAACAATTTAACATTACCATTAAATACGTAGCATTAGTAGGGTCCTAAGGTTGAATATTATGAGGGCCCACTCATAAATTATTGTTTTCTTTAAAAAATTATGTTTGAAGGGTCCTTGGTTGCATTGTAAAAAAAAACAATTATATATAGTATCATCTAGTTTGGTGAAAAAAGGTTAGTTCAGTATTGAAATGGTGTTTTTCGATCCCGTGCCACTGATTGGACTTGTTTAGGCACCAAAACGATCATAACAATTAGTTCCACTGGTTCTGGTCCACTTCCAATAACATTGGAAAGTAGTGAGCTAAGAGTGTTACTTGTGGAAGCCTCATGAGGTGAAGAATAACCATACTGCTAAATATTATGGTTAAATAAATATTTTTATCCAGATTTGTTAAAATTTAGGTAAATTCTTATGCTTAGAAAAATATTTAATACACCTGTTTGTTGATAAGTATTATAGTAATGTCAAAGGTATGGAAGTGATTAGACTATAAAGAAAATACCATTGCTGAAGTAGTGTAAAGGAAAAAGAACATGAAGAATGATGTTATTACAAAGGAGCAAGGATGTTGGTGCATGTTGGAGGAGCTAGTTGGCTTAGCTGACAATCCCAAAGTTATGTTGACAAATATGCAATGTAATGAAGGCTAACTAATGATAGACTAAGTAACATGTTTGGTCGAAAAATTAGACTAGCATAATTGTCTCGACAAGTCTATATATATTTCTATCTATATACAATGTAACAGTTCTAGTTATGTTTCTGACATATAATAAGATACATATGTTATCTTTTGTTGGTTCTCCATTAATGTGTCTCTTTACATCTTTGTATATGCTTATCATGTGTTTACTTGATATATATGCTAGTAACTATACTAAATTTTTTCTAGATTACAACATTGGTTCTGTTGCCGGTAGTTAGAACTCGAGTCCTAGAACATGCAGAGAGAATAAATGTTTACATTAGAAGATATACAATTATGATGGGAGGAAAATATCAATAATTATTTAAATAACTACACACATAGAAATAGAAGACAAAACTTTGATTAAATGTATTAAAACCAGATTTTATGATGATCCAGCTAGATATTTGTGGCCACCCGCCTATTCCACTTGGACGCCCACCATTGTTTCTTTTAGTTTCCTTAATTGTATCACAATTTACTATTTTTGGTAGTTTTCTGAGTCGTGAATTGTTAGAGCCATTTTGAGGCCCTAAACGACATTTCTTGGAAAATGGGTAACTATGAGTTGTTAACTCACATTTTTAGTCCTCAGATAAATATTTCTAATGAGGTATTATAAGCATCAAACAAATATTGTATGCCAAAGTTATAGCCTCGGGAAGTTGTTGTACCAATTTACCCCAACGGGGCCCATAGTTTTTGTGCTTCATCTCCCAGGGTTAGGTTTTTGGATGTTTAGGGTTTTCCATTGTTTCTCAATGATAAATATGCCTTCAAGCTTCATTGTAACATAGTGAAGAGGCATGTAGCCAACACAACTCTTCTCAGAGGTAAGCTACCATCGCCCGAGCTAGTTTATTTCCATTCTGTATGTAAGCATATTTCAGTTCTTTGATATTAATGAAATGAAGTTTTATTTCTACTGCATCTTTGTGATTATGTTTATATCTGTTCTTTGTTGCATTCCTACATCAGTCCAGATTAGTGATATCAGAGCAATTTTCTCTTTTTCTAATTTTCTTTGCATGTCCCTAATGAAGTCAGGGTATAAAGAGTTAGGGCTCGAACTGGTTGAAATTTTGCAAGACCAGCCTCACAGACCTTGACAACCTCCCATTGCGGAAGAAAAGAAAGATGAGGGGGTAGGAGATCATTTCAAAATATTGCTCGAGGAGGCCCTCGAGCGACAGAAGAACACGATGATGGATAAATTTTCCTAGATCCTTCGGCGACTACCCATAGATGGCGCATTTTCATCCAATAGCCACTTTAGAGGTGCCACTCCTTTTAAGGTACAAGTTAATTTTGACATTCCCATATTTGAAGGCCAGATAGATGCAAACGTCGTAAATAGATGGTTAAATATGTTGGAAGGATATTTTTTGGTTCATTTCTTTTCTAATCAAGAAAATATTACTTTTTCACTCTTGAAAGCTACCCCCCATGTCAAGGACTGGTGGAAAACCTACTGTGATAAAAAGGACGATAGGGAATCCTCATTATTGTGTTGATGGTGTTAGACCCGCAAACATTCAGGGGATCACCCTGGTATGAAGTCTCAACTAGACCTCACACCATTTGGTGTGGGAGTCCCATCCGATATGATGGCCTAGTTGCCATTGTCTTAAGGATTTTCCTCAACTCTTGCTTGTCAGCACATGAGAGTGGTCTGCTTTGTCTTCAAGAAGTGATGTTCGCGTTCTTGGTGATTGCTAGTGTTACTTGTGTCAATGCTTCTTTCACTGTAGAGGGATAGGGTCAGTGTGAGTCCCAAGTCACTTGGGATGAAGCTCCAACTCTGTTAGGAACAAACAACACAACAGGTCATGCACAACTTCCGTAGGAGCAGTCCACATGGGTGCAACAGTCACAACACACAAGGGAAGATAAAATGTACAACACTCAGCAGATGAGTCCGCATGAGTGCAACGGTTGTTACAACAAGTTTTATGTGAAAGATTTGTCTGATGTACAGGGAGGTAGCAAACACGAGCGAGACAATGTTAAATACATATACAACACATTTTCATTAACAAATTATGTATTACAACAAGTGAAGTAAGTTCAAGTGTTCAACACAGGTTTAAGCAACATGCATTACAAGTGTTCAAGATTAGTCTTACAACATTTACAATACATGTGTGAAAATGTGTTGGCCTATTAGTAGGCTTTTGAATTAATTGAAAGTTTGAAGACACATCATTACACCATACATCACTAACCCCATGTGCAGGGCGTTGGAGCCACTACTTACTCCTCAAAGAAAATATTACATACTCTCTTGTGGGAGGAGAGGAGGTGAAAAAAATCCTTTCCATGTACAAATGAGGGGGTATTTATAGCCAAGGGTGAAACTGACCCTTGTGGTTGTTCGACTACCCTCATGACTATTTGACTTCCATGAATTTTCGACTTTACATGACTCTTTGTAAAAAAAGTGGGTCTCTTGGACTTCCACGTTACATTACATTGATTGACAACCTGGCCCACAGTAGAGATGTGGACAACATGACTCATGACACAAATTGACATGATAGTGTTGGTACATTCTTTCTACTACTTGAGTGCATGTCGCGCTACAGTGCTACTAGGTGATGGATGTCTTCATGGTGTGTTACAACTTCACCTCCGCATGGAAAAGTGCTCAGATTCTTCGATGGTCGTTGATTCACTTGATGTTTCTTTGGCATGTTGCTTCTTGCTTGTTTGTTGGAAGGCTTGATAGGTTCGTCTTTTCATGATAGGTGCATGTTCGTTGGTTCATTTGTCCGTGAGCACATCTTGCATGTTTTCTCATCCGTCCATCCATGAACGCATCTTTACATGATCATTTGTTCGCGAGCACATATCTTCACATGCATCATTCGCTCATTCATCTGTTGTTGAACTTGTCCTTCTGCATGTGCTCCCTTCATTCATCCATTCATCATCATGCCATGTTTGTTGATGTACCTATACCTGCAGTCACTCATGGCGAGACGACATCAAATCCAAAAACCTCCTAGTCTACCATGACACATGATCATTTCAGATGTAGGTGATTGGGAGACACAACAAGGTTGTGAGGTAGGATGATGGCTTCTGTCACTGCTGATGAAAACTACATAAGGGTCATTGGGTGATGAAGATGGGCAATCCAAGTTAACAGTGACTATTTGCGAGGCCTGGCTCAGTTGGAAGGAAACACTGCGCAAATTTTGGGAGGGACAGTCTGGGCTGCGGGAAGGAAAGGCAGACAAAATTTGCGCATTTTCTGGAATGAGCTGGTAGCGAGGGTTTGATAGAAAAAATTGCACAATTTATTAGAGGAATAGGTCGAGATGCAAGGAGGATTGGCAGATAGGATTTCGCAGTTTTTTGGAGCAACTAGTCGGGAGCCTTGTAGTCAAAACTGTGGAATTCCTAGAGGGAACTGGAAGCATAAACTGCACAATTCCCAAGGGGAACAGGCACTTAGCTGCTGGGAGTTTGGAAACATAAACTACACAATTCTTGGAGGGAACTAGCAGTATACCGCTAGGAGCTACTAGCGAGAGAAACTGCAGTGAGGCTGGGAGGCCAACCTGCTAATCATCTCTGTGCAATTTCTGAGTTAAGCAGACTGCTAGGCAGCAGAGGGCCTTCTCATGAAAACTAAACAATTTTTTGGATGAGTAGTCAGTTGACTGTCGGGAGGATTAGCTAGAAAAACTACACAATTTTCTGAGGGAGATAGGGATGGGAACTAAGTGTCTGTCCATCCTGTCTATGCATTTTCTTCAGTCAGGCAAGGTCAACAACCCCTGTGCAATTTTTTAGGGGAGTAAATCCTGGGGTGGTTGTCGGGTCCAACTCTCCTGGTGGCCAACATGAAGGTTGATTGAATTGCTTGCGGGAAGCGCAACTTGAGATGACTTTCTTGGTGGTTTTGCATTGTTCTGGCTGATAGTCGATTGAGTCAATGGCGAGGTGATGGTTCAGCTGTAGAGGGGAGTCTGGGCATCAAAACTTTAGAAAAATGACTAAGTTTGTGAACGAGTGAAAGATGCAAATGTGATCTTAAAAAAACACACCCACATGACTTGACGACGAGACGACTCAAACCAACCAGACACACATGTTCAACATGACTGATCGACAGTGCAAGCGACAAGCGCGACACTAGTGATTGGTCATTGATCGACTGTGATGACGCTTGCACATTAATGAATGTGACTCCGTGTGTGAGTGTGAAAAATTATTTCATAGCGAACATAACATATACACACGAAGCGAAGACCTTGAGCATGACTAAAACATGGTCACAAGCAAGACATTGACATCAACATTCAAAAACGTGGATGAAGTGAACAAGCAAGGTGGATGTGAAGACTCACACGAGCTAACAAAGTGAACCCGAGCATGTGCAGTCATCAAGTGACACTCTCAAGGGAGGCTCTGAAATTGGGTGCAGGCCAAAATTTTGGAGGGTGGTTGTTGCTGCTACAACATGTTCTTAGCCGCACCCACTTGGAATTCTTCCCGAGACGCCATCAAGGAACAATATTACCCTGTCAAGAGCTATGAAGATAAATACACAAAGTAGAGCACATTGTGGTAGTGAAGGGACCAAGATGTGTCCGAGTTCACAAATATTTTGTATGCCCTTCACACGAAGCTCGGTATCAAGGATTCTGAGTGACATTTGGTACTCAAGTACCATGGCTATCTACATAAGTACAACCAAGATGAAATGGAGTTCTTGGACATCTTGGTGCCACATATCGATATGCTGTCAAGATAGAGAAGAAGTTTAAATAGGAGAATTGAGACTTTAGATATGCGAATATGAAGCAAGGGAAGGGTTCCCCAAACCACAAAATAGAGGGCAAAGCCAAGGTGGGGTGACCCAGGATAGCTCGTCGAAGCCACAAGAAAATAACAACACCACAAAGAAAAACAAGGAGAAAGTGGCGTGGGTTCCATAAGAGCCCCACTCACAACACGAGTGAGTGTCAAGCGAAGCAGTCGCTAGTGGCCGAGCTAAAGGCTTCTGAATCAGATGCATTATCTGATTTTGAGTCAGAACCTGACAAGGGGAATGGAAAAGGAAAGCATATTATTGATGTGAAGCCCAGTGCTACCATTTCCACCACCAATATCCATAAGATTTAGCCCGAAGATTCGGAGGAGGGGGAGCACCTCTTCCACTCATAGATGTGGGTGAAGGGTTTCCCGCTGCAATTCATTGTCGACAACGAGAGCCAAAAAATCTCATTTCAATAGAGGTCATGAAGTGGCTAAGCCTACTAACTACACCACACCTATAACTGTACACCATCAGGGGGCTTCACTAAGGACAGGATCTATGCATCAGCCAGTGGTGTTGCCTCCCCTCCAACATCAAGCCCTTCACAAATTAGGTACTATGTGATGTTGCTCCTCTTGAATTTTGTGATGTATTATTAGGCCAACCATACTTGTGGAAGCATCATGCTATGTATGAGTCTAGGCCTTGCACTGTTATTATTACTTTGGGAAATAATTTTTACAAGATACCAGAGATAACAACACCTACTGCAATCTCTTTGATCTCTGCAAAGAAATGCAGTAAGATCATTTTTCAGATGAGGAAAAATTTGTCTTCCTCATGATTCACCCTCAAGGCAAGAAGAATATCGTGGCCACCTCCATGACCTCCAGACAGGGCTTTGCTACACAGCAACAACAAATGGACAAGGTCATGGAGGAATGCAGGGACATCTTCAGCTCACCCACAGGGGTACCCCTACACTACCAAGTCAATCACTCCACCGAATTGACCCCGGGCACACTGCTACCCAATGGACCAATATACCGATGCTCTATTCTGGAGAACGACGAGATCAGAAGGAAGATTTGGGAGATGTTGTAGAAAGGGCACATCGGGCCGAGTTCATCACTGTGTGGGAGCCCGATCATGTTGGTATAGAAGAAGGATGGAACCTAGAGGCTATGTATTGACTATCTGGCACTGAATAAGATCACTGCTCGGAATGGGTATCCAATCCAACAAATTGATGACCTTTTGGACAAGATCAAGGGTGCTAAATACTTCAACAAGATTGACCTGAAGGTCGGTTATCACCAAGTACCTATTGAACTCTCTGATGTATGGAAGACAACATTCAAATCCAAGGAGGGCCTTTTTGAATGGTTGGTCATGTATTTTGGGTTGACGAATTCCCACACAACATTCATGCAGATGATGGATGACATTTTGTGACCCTTCATCAACTCATTCATAGTAGTGTACTTGGAAGACATCATGATCTTCAACCAGAGCTAGGAAGAGCACATACACCATATCTAATAGGTCGTCCAAACCCTGCGATAACACAAATTGTGTGCTAAATTGGAGAAATGCACTTTTGGTATGACCTAGGTTCAATATCTGGGGTACGTCATTGATGAGCGAGGTGTGCATGTGCACCCAGCTAAGATACAAGTTATTCGGGATTGACCAGCCCCAACCACTCTAACATAGCTTTGTAGCTTCCTCATTCTTGTCAATTTCTACCATAGGTTCATGTTGGGATTCTCTCATATCACTTGGGCTTTGAGTCAAGTCACCAAGGGTGGAGTGAAGGAAAAGTTCTTTTGGTCTGAATCCTAACATAAGATGTTTGTTGAGTGGAAGCATCACCTCTACTCTGCACTAGTGCTCACATTTCTAGACCTGCAACAACCATTTGGAATTGAGACATGCACCTCTGACTATGCTCTTGGTGGAGTCCAAAATAATCCCACTTCTAACAAAGAAATGTATTCCATTATGCAGGACTGCCGACAATGGAAGCATTACATTTTTGGGAAGGAAACAATCATCTGCACATACCACCAACCCCTACAATTCATACAGACACAAGGAAAGTTGCAGAACAATCGCTATCAGAAATGGTCCACATATCTACAATAGTTCCATTTGAGCATCAAGTACAATAAGGGAAACACCAATATTGTTGCAAATTATCTTAATCGACCACCGATTATGGCACTGACCACTGTGCTTGACTCTTATGGGCATAAGACTTCAGGATGGCCATATCTTTACAAAAGCGATCCATAATTCGATAACACATACTAGATTCTCCTAGAACGAAAGTAAGTTCCATATTTTCACCTCCAGAGCACACTATTATGCCACCTGGGACACCTTTGTGTTCCTTTAAGAAAGCGTGCCAAGATTATTTGGGAGGCGCATTATAGTCGGGTCATTGGACATTTCAAAGTCAAGAAAATATTGGAAATGTTGTAGAAGTATCTTTATTGGCTAAGCCTTCGACAGGGTGTTGGGAAGTACATCAGATCTTGCACCTCCTGCATCATTCCCAAACTGATGATCAAGAAGCAAGGCCTATATAATCCTTTTCCTACTCCTATTCGACTTTGCGAATCCATCTCCATGGATTACATGTCAGGCCTTCCTTCTACTAGGCATGGCAATGAATGAATTTTCGTGGTCGTCGATAGATTCTCTAAGATGGCCATTCTGGGGCTTGCAAAAAGAGTATCACTACAAAAGCCATTGCTAAGCTCTTCTTTGAATGAGTGTGGGTACACTTTGGGATCCCACATTCCATTATCTTGGATCAAGATAGCAGGTTTCTGAGTATATTTTACTTGATCCTCTGGTCAATGCTGGCTACCAAGCTCACTAAGTCCATGACCTTCCACCCCCAAACTGATGGCCAAATGGAGGTTGTCAACAGGATGATCATGCACATTTTGCACATGTACAACTTGATGCATCCTCGTACATGGGATGAAAGCCTCCCCCATGTCCAACACAACTACAACATGTCTCTCCATAGCTCAACTGGCCACAACCTCTTTTAGGTGGGGTTTGGATTCTAGCCATTATGTCCCATTGATGCAGCCATACCATTTGCATCTACTCAGGGAGATTCAGTTCATGTCCAGTCTGAAGGTGATAGGGCTAACAACTTCATTGAGCACATTTAGCACATCTACTAGTAGGTCCATAACATATTGGACATAGCCAATGCTAAGTACAATCAATGTCATGATAAACATCAGGTGCCACACAACTTCCAGGTGGGCAAAAAAGTTTGGTTACATTTGCAAAAGGAGTGCCTCACTGGGCCCAAATGCAAGCTTCGCCTACTCTGATATGGACCATACAACATCACCAAGGTTGTAGGAGGTAATGATTTTGAGCTTAGTATCCCACCACTCCTTGTCCTACACCCAATGTCAAATGTTGATCACCTTTGGCAATACTTTCCACCATTACTAGACATATCAGGCATTGCGGAAGGCCTCACACCAACTGAGATAAAACCAGACTCCATGGAATAGGCCACAACTGATCGGATCATGGACATGAAGATCAAGAAAACTCGCCAGTAAAAGTTCCAACTATATTGGTTTGTCAAAGTTGGCCAACTCCTGCACCAAGGGAAGTGGCTCACCAAGGACCAAGCTCAACAGAAGTTTTTCCATCTCATGGAGGCACTCAACGCAATGGGGACCATTACTTCCTAAGGGGGGAGGACTGATCCCAATGGATATTGGTGGCCACCTGCCTATTCCAATTAGACCCCGACCAATATTTCTTTCAATTTCCTTAATTGTAGCACAATTTACTATTTTTGGAATTTTTTTGAGTCCTGAACTTTTGGAGCCGGTTTCAGGCCCTAAACGATAATTTTTTTGAAAATGGGAAAATATGAGTCTTTGTTTGGTGTTTTCAATTGAAATTTGTAGTCCTCAGATAGATATTTGTAGTGAGGTATTGTACACATCAAACAAAGATCATATGCCAAAGTTGCAACCTCGAGAAGTTGATGTACCAATTTACCCCAACGGGGCCCATAGTATTGGCGCTTCATCTCCTAGGGTTAGGTTTTTGGATGTTTAGGGTTTTCCAGTATTTATAGATGATAAATAGGCCTTTGAGCCTCATTTAAACATAGTTCAGAGGCATGTAGATGACACATCTCTTCTCAGAGATAAGCTACCATGACCCGAGCTAGTTTATTTCCATTTTGTATGTAAGCATATTTCAGTTCTTTGATGTTAATGAAATGAAGTTTGATTTCTACTACATCTTTGTGTTTATGTTTATATTTGTACTTTGTTGCATTCATGCATAAGTCCAGATCATATGATGACCTTCACAACAATTTATTTTGTACAATCCCTACCCATCTACACAAGTTCCTACTTGATAAAGGTGTAGGACATATTATTGAGTACCGACCATCATTAGGGATACCAGCCAATACCGATTGGAAGAAAGATCAAACTAAGTGGTGAAAATTTCTTGACGCTCGATGTAAAGATACGAAGGAATCATGGGATTATTTCCTAAGAAAATAATCATGGTTGATGGATACCTCTCCGCAAACTAACACTAAGTCATGTCGGCATGGGGGGGTACCCTATTGTGAGAAATAAAGGAGAAAAATGAAGTTGGAGAAGTACATATAACCGACAAGGATGGAACGAAGAAAGATGACTACCAAGAAAGAACAACAAGAATATAACTAACCAAATAGTGATCGCAAATACAAACAATCGACTGATATACAAAAGATAAAATGGAATGCGAAATAACGATGATGAGAGAAAATTAGAGAAAAATAATACCAGAGGAAAAGAATGCAAAATCGGGAGCGTGAAAAAGAAGATGCATGGGAATCCTCAGAAGATTTGAGAGGTTTAGCACCACCCACATTGATAGAGAATGAAGGTCTACTAGTAACCCCTAGAGAGAAACTAGACGCCATGGAAATCATTGAATCTGGTCAAACATTAAGAAAAAATCTGACTATAGCAATAGCTAGTCGCAGCATATGAGAATTTCTTCAGTCGTAGAATTATTTAGAAATACGTCTAGTTTGGTATTATGACTGAGAACAAAGAAACGTTCAAGAGATATAAAAATATGACCAAGATCAATCAAATAACAATAATGAAGCAGAACAAGTACTTCTCCAACTAAGAAATGTCATGATCATACTGCCCCTTCCGCAACTCGTATCCGTTGAATAAACCTAAAGTACAGAAGTAGTCAATGAAGAGTTGTGACCTAGAGAAAGTATATTCACA